>VWZZ01006943.1:47968-71629 GCA_013399095.1 Psophia crepitans
AACTGTGCCAATCATGCCCAAAACAAGAACTTATGTTTTCCACCTGCTAAATTCCTACTGAAGCTTCAAGGGGACACAACTTTTACAGTTTTCTGTCATGTACATGTTGCTTTTTTGTGTTTTTGTTGTAAGTGTCACTAATTCTCACCCTAGAGTTGTCAAGATTTCAGTGATTGGAAAGTGATCCCTGCAAATACAATTTGTAATTGGGTTGTAAAATTTACTGATGTCTTTGCCTGGAATACGCTATATAACTGTCAGTTGTTATTATTGCCCTCTCTGAGTTCAGACACAAACATATTTAGCATAAGTACTTTAAAGATGCCTTTGGAAGCCCAGAAGATAATTCATAATGCTTTTCTTATAATCAGAAATAATAAACTCATCCTTTCTATTCAGCAGTTTTACTTGTTATTTGTTTTTAAAGCAAATAGTGTATTGTAGCTAGAGGGAAACCTAATGAGTTTTTACCAGTAAAATTTTACTTCTGCATCTCACCATTTGCTTAACAGGTTTAACATATGTAATAAGAAAATATTTTTCAGCCTCAATCCCATTTCAGTATTAAAAATTGTTTAAAAAATGAAATTATTTAAAAAGGAAAAAGAAAATTATGGACATAATATTTACTTGATAATTAAAACTGACTCTAAGTTCATATTTTCCTGCCATGTCCATCCCCATGATTCTGGATCACAAGCTGAGCTATCAATGGGTTGCAGACTAAATTCACAGTCTAGCACAGTGTTTAAGGATCAGCTGATGGGATCATTTTTGTGCTCAGAGTAGGGGACCATGTGAGAAATATACTGAAGTGTGTGAATGCCTTCAAATTGCAAATGTTAGTTCTTACACTCTCTGTAATAAAAACAAAACAAAACAAACCAACAACAAAAAAAACCCCAACCCAACCCAACCCCAAAAAAATAAAATAAAATAAAATAAAATAAAATAAAATAAAATAAAATAAAATAAAATAATAAAATAAGGTGAACTAGGCTGAATTTCAAGAAAAGTCCCTGTAAGAAAACATGTCCAACTTTTCCTTCCAGGTAGTAGTCAAGTCACATTATCAGAAGAGACAAGAAGAGTGTGGAAAAACTTTTACTCTAGAAGGGATGAATTTCCTTTGGTAAAGCAATGCTAAAATTTGCATTTATCTAGGAAGACAGGAATACATAACTTTATTAGTTAATGACAGCATTTTGAAAAATTAGTTTCAGGAAATTTTGGAACAATTCTGAGGACTGAATAGATATATGACTTTCCAGAAGTATGTGAGACAGTTTCTGATAGCTAACATTTTTCCTTTGTGTTTCTGGAATAGCATGGAAAAAATTATTTTAATAGTTTATATGCTTTATAGAAAATAAAGGTCATTCTTTTATTAGCTGTACTGGGTCAGGCTGAGCTGGAGTTAATTTCCCCGTAGCAGCCCTTACAGTGCTATGCACTGGTAGCAGCAAGGTGCTGATAACACACCAGTGTTTTGGCTGCTGCCGAGCAGTGCCGGCACACATCAAGGCTGTGTCTCCAACCCTTCTTCCACCCCCTCAGCAGTAGGCTGGGGGTGGGCAAGATCCTGGGAGGGGACACAGCCAGGGCAGCTGACCCAGACTGGCCAAACGGATATTCCATACCATATGACATCTGCTCAGCAATGGGAAGCTGAGGGAGAGGGGGAGGAAGGGGGGGCATTCTATTTTTTAACATTTTGTCTTCCGGGGTAACCACTACGCTTTTGGAAGCCCTGCTTCCCAGGGAGTGGCCGGACATCGCCTGCTAATGGGAAGTAGAGAATAATCTTTTGTTTTTCCTTGCTTTGCTTCCGCACGCGGTCTTGCTTTCACTATATTAAAACTGCCTTTATCTAAACCCACGATTTTGGAGTTGTCTTTTCCATCTTATTTTTTCCCTTTCCCCTCTCTGCCCTGCTGAGGAGGGGAGTGATAGAGCGGCTGGGTGGGCACCTGGCATTTAGCCAAGGTAAAACCACTACATTAGCTCTAAGCCTGTATATAAAATAAATTACTTAAATAAATAATAAATAATCTTGATTACTTTTATAAGCACTGTTTTAACAATCTTGCATACTTTTTGGTGCGGTATGAAAAAAAGTGGAATTTCCTTCCTGGGTTCTTACAGAAAAGCACTTTAAAAAGCATAATCTATATGAATATCCCAGTGCCTTGTGATGGAAGTCATACTGAATTCTTGAAGCTTCTGCTCAGAAATCTCCCTCTGACATATGAAAAATGATGGTGAGAGTCTAGAGCACAGCCAGGACTCTGAAGAAGCATGTGATGCATTTCTGTGTAGGCTTAAGGAGAATCACAGCTCTAGATATGCTTAGGGACGGCTGTCTGTACGCTCACCACTCCTCTCTTTCCTCAGATTGCCTCACAGAACTTTTTGAATGTCCTTGATAAAATGACAGGCTTGTGGAAGTAAAGCTTCATATTCTCTATTTCAAACAAGATTGAACTCAGTGAAGGCTTGTTGCTTGTGCTATGCAGAAGGTCAGGTAAGGTGATCACAATGGCCACTACAGGCTATGGAATGCAAGCAGTAGTATTAAAACATAGAAAATTTCTTAATTTTATTTTCTGCTGAGGCTGCAAAGTTCATAACAGAAGCACTTCTGACATAACAACCCTTATTATTTTCAATAAACACAGTGTATTTGAACTAAACTCATTATTTTGCCATAGATTCTGCTGCTTATGTTTTATTTCACAAAAGACTATTACATATGTTGGTTTATTGATATTTCTTCCTAATTCTAATTTTCTTACTTGCTCATTCAAACTTATGCTGCTCAGGTATTGACCAGACTTAAAATAAGTTGGTATGGATTTAAACTAAGTTTAAACTAAAAGAGGGTAGATTTAGTTTAGATATCAGGAAGAAATTCTTTACTATGAGGGTGCTGAGGAACTGAAACAGGTTGCCCAGGGAGGTTGTGGGTGCCCCATCCCTGGGGGATATTCCAGGTCAGGTTGGATGGGGCTTTGGGCAGCCTGATCTAGTGGAGGGAGTCCCTGCCATGGCAGAGTGGTTGGAACTAAATGATCTTTGAGGTAGGTCCCTTCCAACCCAAACCATTCTATGATTCTAAGAATCATGCTGTATATGGTTTTAATTACGCAAAACATTGTTTTTCTTTTCATATCAAATTCTTCTTGAAAAGTCCATCTTTCTGTTTGGTATCCAGAAGAGTTCCAGAACCTTCCTGAGGGCCTTGTTATAAATATTATAGCAGATAAAGCCCAGTTCGGAGATTTTAGTTACGTTATTGAGAGAGACAGCAGGTAGCAACCTTTTTAAATTGCTAGGACTAGGAAGCCCATTCAAACTCAATTTGAATGGGTTTTATTTATTTATAGAAGGTAACATTATTACTCTGTTGATATCAATGTGATTATTAGGCTTGTTGTTCTAGGCTTAATAGAAATAAATGGGTAGAAAACTTTCCTTGATTTTGTGAGAGTGTTTTTAGAAATTAAAAAGGAAAGCATTGTGATAATATATTAGGAATATCTAGTCTGAAGCATTCCTATAAGCCATAAATGCATTTGTAAAGACCTAGTACAAATGCAAGAGTCTGATTTCTGGTTTTGATTGAGTTTGAAGGAGAAACATATTTTGAAATGTAGAACGTTCTTGTAAGCGAAATATTCTGAAGATAACTATTCAATGAGTATTGTTCCTGTATCATCAAAGTCTGTCAAAACAGGTGTTCTGTGAAAACTTTAGAAAGTCTAATTCTTTCTGATTTCTGAGATGAATTTACCATGGGGATTGCTATGAAAAGTAATACACACAGGAAATTTGCCATAGAAGAGAGTTAACTGAAAACCATCCATACCAACATTGGCTCTGAATCACTATGCGGAAGACAATAAATAGCTGCAATGAAATTAGCTCTAGAAGCCAAAACAAGCTGCTTCACACCTTGGCAAGGAATGGGCACTAGCTGGTTTTTAAATTCTAGGGCTTTCCTACTTGCTCCTTAACAGTGACTGCTCATATGCTTTCTGTGGCAGTGAAACAGTATCCTCGTTTTTGCCCTGACCTATGCTGGTCTGATAATGACTCTTCTCTACTTTTGTGGAATAATGTAGTTTTCTCATCAGCAGCCAATATTAATCATCAAATACTGGCCACTTCCCTATAAGTAATAAATGTGATCTAAACCAGAAAGTGTAGCTGCTTTGAGATCACAGCCAGTTGCCTCCTTATTACCTCCTCGTACTTTTATCAACACAATGGCAGCATAAATAACCACAATCTCTGCTTTGCTATTCACAGTGATATCTAACATTCTCCATTTTAGCTGGTCTATGGGTACTGTCCTCCACTTAGAATTTCAGCATTTCTCATTTTATTAATCACTACTTTTTACTTGCTTGCTTGAGATTTTTGGGGTGGAAAGAAGGAGGACTCTGTTTTTCCTCTAAACACTTTTAGTTTTATCCCTTCCAAAGAGACTTGCTTATGCCATTACCTTGATAATACTTCAGTTTAGGGCTCTAGCACACACTTCCTTTCTAGGCAATGTGTTGCTGGGTTTCTTATGAATAATTCCTTGATAGTCTGCCTTTTCTTGTTAGGATTGAAACATATTTTGCCCCATTATTTCCATTCATTTCTCTCCTCCCTCCCTCCTTTTTTAATTGTGTTGCCTCACAGGGACTCATGGCAAGAAAGTTAAGCAATAAGAACACAATATGATGCTTGCAACTGGTCATTATACAGTTTGCAGCTAAGCTCCAGCTTCAGCATATGATCATAAATATGAAATATCAGTGAATCTCAAGACAGTTTTGTCACTTGCTAAACTGTTATTTTGAGTACCATTGGGTTGAATTTTGTTCATTTTTATGTGTACCACAACTAGTCAAAATAATCGATTTTGCTCATGCCCAGATGAGTATATTTTCCTCACAAATGCTGTTTCAGCAGCAAGCAAAAGAGGACTATGAACCTTATCGAAAGTATGTTTTGTCACATATTCAACCTGAATATGCAGACTGTAATGTCACTTGAGATCATTTGCTCATCCAATTCCATGGAAAGCAAGACAGCAATCTGCAGGAGAGCCATCAACAAGTAACTAAGACCATAAATATTCACACATCAATAAATCATGCAAATGTCTTTCTATAATGATGCTGCTGAAAGTCATAGCACTCATGAACAACAAGTTACTTAGATTAACTCTTACTGGATTCTGTTTGTAATAACAACCGTTTCACAGGAGCAGTTTCCTTTCTTTTAGTGAAATACATATATAAATAAATGAGTAAATAACTGACAAATAAATGTTTAGGCAAAATAAATAACTGTAAAAAAGTGTCCAGATTTTCAAAATATAATTTAAGCTTTTAGCAAAATATTTTACAAATTTAGTAATTGAATCTTTTGAGTTTTCTTATTTCAGTAAAATGGAACACCTGATAGCTAAACTGCTGGATGGGATCATATGGATGTTCACGATATGCTCTGAGTACTCCAAGCAGAAAGGAAGCACATTCTCATGAAACTTCTTTAAAACAGAACAAATTACATACACCTGTTTCTTGCCCTGTTCCACTCTGGTGCCAGCTGTGTGCAATTCACTCATCTGGCAGAGATGTCTTGATTTTTTTTTTTATTGGATTACTTGTTGCAGGATCAGTGAGTTGAACTGGCACAGAAAGATACCTACTGAGTACCAGATGTACTGCTTCAGGAAAAGTAAAATCTCACAGGTGTGGCTATGTAAGAGAAGAACAAGGTAAGGGAGGAGAGATGTGAGGCCTCTTTTTCTTCACAGTGATGAATTGCTAAATTGGTTTCAACATCTTAATTTCAACATCAGGCTTAATTGGGCACACTTTACAATGTCACCATGTTTAAAAAAGTGAAGTGTGATATCTTTATTAAATGGAGAAAATAAATTGATGGTTTATAAAATATTTAGAAAATATAATGTGAATTTTGTTTTATATAGAAGAAACCCCCCAACATCTCAAATTCTCTAATTTGATCTATTTTCTGAAATTGGGGAAAGTAAAACTAATATTTTCTTGTTGAGGAAGAAAAAAATGTTACATTATCAGTGTTCACTGAAAAGCAATCACAAATACATAAATGAGATCTTCATCTTCTTTGAAGAAAGCCCAAACTTCCAGGATAGCTTTTAAAATCTCCGTCAATAAGAATATAGCTCACACACGGAGAATCAGCCCAGCTAGCTGGTACATTTTATTGCAATTTACTTAAAGCAATTAAATCTGATTACTGTTTTTTAAAAAATTTTATCATCTGTCCTAAAAAAACCCACAACTTTTAAAACATGCAAATTTATAGTATGTTGAAGAAATTATTACGCTTTGTGAAAAAAAGACAAGATGTCAATCTGCCAGGTTTTGCAAACATGAGCTGTTATTTAAGGAGCCAATGAATAAACTGTGCATGTTTCTGTTTCTGTGCATGCTTCTACTTCAAAGGGAAATACACACTACTGTGAATAAGGAATAAATCAATGTGAAATGATTTCAAATTTTCTGATCTCTTTTCCCATTTTGGCTTTCTTATGCAGAAAAGCAGATATACCCTATTGAACTAAAAGCCTCTTAAGCCCTTTTTCTGGCAGTTTGTAGTCCTTTCTTGCACTCATTTTTACATTTTTCACAATAATATTACCATTTACTTATCTACTTTTGTGATACCTGGTGAAATTTGAATAAAACCCAAGAAGATGTTAATTCAAAAATCTAGTTTGGGAGCTTTTAGATGCTAATGTGATTAAATGGTAACATGATTACAACAATCACTTTAAGAAAAAATAAAACAATGTAGGATTGATTAGAGCGTTTTTAAAAATAAGCATGTTATTCAAAGAACCATCCAGAATGAAAGCCTTGGAATCAAAAATACAGCCCATAATAGCACAAATGCAATAGACGTAGAGGTAATGTGTCCACTGCCACAAATCACTCATAGGATCATAGAATATCCTGAGTTGGAAGGGACCTATAAGGTTCATCAAGTCCATCTCCTGGCTCCACACAGGACCAGCCCAATCAGAGCAGATGACTGAGAGCATTGTCCAGGTGCTTCTTGAATTCAGTCAAGCTCAGTGCGGTGACTACCTCCCTGGGGAGCCTTGTTCCAGCACCTGTCCACCCTCTTGGTGAAGAGCCTTTTCCTGATATCCTGATATTCCTCCACATTTGCTTAGAAACTACTGTTAAAACTGAGAAAATAGTTCATTTCTCATGGTGCTTCTAACTCAGAGGTCTCCCAACATCGTCACTGTTTCAAAGACAGCTCTTGTTACACCGACAGCTGTTATTTTGAGTAGTGAGGTTTTATTTTTCATTTTTTACCTGAAGAAACATCAAAGCTCTGGGAATGGACCACCTTGACCCCACTGTTTGATAATCTGCAATTGGTCTGCTAGTGTGCAGTAATACAATGAATGACATCTGTCATCAAGGACTGGATCTTGACATTATCTGCAGGCATGTTGTCTTTGGTAATCATTTTGTAGAGTATTTCCAAGTGCTTTACAAAACACATGTGGTCCACTGGCCACAGGCTGAATGACTCTTTACCTACCATGCCCACTTGCCATTTTCCTGTATTTATTTTCAACCCTTCTTTAGTCTTTATAACTTTACTTGAGGCCCATGTCTTATTAAATACTGATTAAGAGGTGTAAATGACAGATGGTAAAGGGATGTTACCAGGAGTACATTGCATTCTGGACTCTCAATAAATCTCTTTTGTAATGCCATAATCTGTATGTACTTATAGTAGAAGATCACTCTCACTTAACTATCTAACAATTAAATCTTAGTTCTAAGGAATTTATTTTATTTTATCTACAGTCAGTTGAGGGAAACTGGCTTCCCAGAAGTAGCTTTATCCCTTTCTAAAATAGGAAGATTAAATTAATTGCTCTGGGAGGTAATTGTGATGGGTGTGCATATCTTTCTCCACTAGCTCCACCAGTGTAGAAAGAGCCTGAAACTAGACTTCGGACTTTGGAGGACTGAACATGACATGTAAGGCAGTTGATTTTAGGATTGTTAATTTCAGAAAAAACATCATAAATTATGTGTACCAGAGCCAAGGTATAGGTTGAATATCTAATGAACAAGTTGCCTATCATTATACATTAGAGCATGCTACACAGGCCTACAGAATATGTGAACTTTCCTGTAACTGTAACTCAGTCCGGTTAGATCCTACACATAAACAAAATGTATTTGTCAGGAACACTGAGAACACTCAGGTGGTAAGAAAGAAGAAGGAAGCTTTTTGTTTGGTTGGGGGTTTTTTTGTGTGTTTTTGTTTGGTTTTGGTTTTTGGTTTTTTTTTTGCAAGCCAATAACACAATATGTTTATTTCACACCATAAAGTAAATAATATATATTTAAATTTAATTTTTAGTAGTGTATTAAAAACAGTTTGCAAATTTTGTTTCATTCCAAGAACATTTAGTATAAACATTATTTCTAAGTGCAACTGTGTGTAAATAACAGAGACCACAATTTAGGGAAGCATCTATGAGGAGAGGTGCTTCAGGCTTCAAACTCTTTACAGGCACTTACAGTCTATGAGAAATTATGTGTTGTCATGGTTTTTACCCCAGCCGTTGGCTGGGCACCACGCAGACACTCGCTCAGCCCCCCTCATCAGAAAGGGGGAGAGAATCAGAAGAGTGAAAGTGAGAAAAATCGTGGGTTCAGACACAAGAGTTTAATAAGTGAAGCAAAAGCCGCGTGCACAAGGAAAGCAAAACAAGGAATTCATTCCCCGCTCCCCACGGCAGGCAGGGGTTCAGTCATCCCCAGGACAGCAGGGCTCCGCCACACATAATGGTTACTTGGGAAGACAAACGCCATCACTCCAAATACTACTGCCAACCTCTCTTCCTCTGCCCCAGTCAAGGGCATGAAGCCGTATGGTATGGAATATCCCTTTGGTCAGTTGGGGTCAGCTGCCCTGTCTGTCCCCTCCCAACTCCCCGCACACCCCCAGCCATCCCGCCGGCGGGGCGGTGCGAGAAGCAGCAAAGGCCTTGGCTCTGTGTGAGCATCGCTCAGCAACAGCAAAAACATCTCTGCACTATCAGCGCTGCTTCCAGCACAAACCCAAAACACAGCCCCATACTGGCTGCTGTG
Organism: Psophia crepitans; assembly: GCA_013399095.1. Classification (NCBI taxonomy): domain Eukaryota; kingdom Metazoa; phylum Chordata; class Aves; order Gruiformes; family Psophiidae; genus Psophia; species Psophia crepitans. The sequence continues at coordinate 57,148 of VWZZ01006943.1, forward strand.
AAGAAAATTAACTCTCTCTCAGATGAAACCAGAACATATGCCTAAAAAGATTTAAGTTCCTAAGTAATCTATGAATTATGGCTTAAAACATTTTTTTGTACAATTAAAATAAATTAACCTTACTTTTAAACACTTCAAGGTAGGGATGTCTATAGAATGTTTAAATTATGTATTGTATTTCTGGGTATTGTCCTTCTGTTAGGAATGTAACAGGGAGGGAAAACAGTATGTTATTTGCATCAAATTATAGCATAGTAATTGCTCAAATTATTGAATATAATTAAGACAAAGGGTGTTTAATGAATACTGACTACAGATATGAGTAGATGCCAATAAGTCTGAGCAGAGTGATATCAGATACAGCAAGGCTGCTCATTTCTACAGTTTTCTGTGCATAGTTAACTATGTGCTACTTAAGGAACTGTAGCTATCACAGACATGAACAAATTTTCTGAATCTCAAAACCACAGATCTGTCGTGTTAGTACTAGTAAGATATACATAATCTAGGTCAGACTGAGGGGGAGGGAGAGCTTTGGAGCTTCCTCAAGGGTAAGTATTAGGACCAGAGCTGTTTAACTTTTTATTAGCTACATGGACAGTGGGATTGGGTGCACCCTCAGGAAGTCTGCCAACAACCCCAAGCTTGTGGTGAAGTCAACAAACTGGAGGGAAGGGATGCCATCCAAAGGGACCTTGACAGGCTTGAGAAGTGTACCTGTGCAAACTGCATGAAATTCAAGAAGGCCAAGTGCAAGGGCAATCCCAAGCACAACTACAGGCTGGTCAGAGAATGGATTGAGAGCAGCCCTGAGGAGAAGGTCTTAGCAGTGTTGGTGTATGAAAAGTTCAACATGAGCCAGCAATGTGCACTTGCAGCCCAGAAAGCCAACTGTGTCCTGGGCTACAGCAAAAGAAGCGTGGCCAGCAGATTGAGGGAGGTGATTCTGCCCCTCTGCTCTGCTCTTGTGAGACCCTACCTGGAGTACTGCATCCAGCTCTGGGGTCCCCAGTACAAGATACACATTACGCTACTGGAGCAAGTCCAGAGGAGGGTCACAAAGATAACCAGAGGGCTGGAGCACCTCTCCTATGAAGACAGGCTGAGGGAGTCGGGCTGGTTCAGCCTGTAGAAGAGAAGGCTCCGGGGAGATCTAATTGTGGCCTTCCTGTAACTAAAGGGGGCCTACAGGAAAGCTGCAGAGAGACTGTTTACAGGGACAGGTAGTGACAGGACAAGGGGGAATGGGTTTAAACTGAAGGCGGGTATATTCAGATTAGATACAATGAAAAAAATTTACTGTGAGGGTGGTGAGGCACTGAAACAGGTTGCCCAGAAAGCTGTGGAGGCCCCCTCCCTTGAAGTGTTCAAGACCAGGCTGGATGGGGCTTTGGAAAACTTGGTCTAGTGGAGGGTGTCCCTGCCCATGGCAGGGAGATGGAACTAGATGATCTTTAAGGTCCCTTCAACCCAAACCATTCTATGATTCTACAGTTCCTGAGGGTTTTGTGACAACCATTCCTGAAAAGCCCCTGCAGTCTGTTGCAAGGCTGGATGTTTCCTGGGACAGCCACAGGCATCTCTGGCTCATGCCTGCTTCCCACAGGGAATTCAGATGCCACTGCTGGCCATTGCTCACAAGAGTCTGTCTGCGTCCAGTATAAATTCTGGTGATGATATCAGTGCCTTTTTGTTCAGTCATGAGAAATGCTTCATCAGGAGTTGAAAACCAGTGACAGCAGGCTATTCTGACATTCATGCTGTTATCTTGGCTTTCTACATGGCAGTAAATGAATGAGAGGCAGCAGGGATCTGTGACCTTAGGCCTATGCTGCAGCAGACAGTGCTACTGGATTAAATGAATCTTGTTTCTGGGGTTTATTTTGGACTTGCGGAATGTAATCATGAAGCATACAGAATAAAATCAAAGAATCATCAGCATATAATTCTGGAATGAGATAATGTGGTTTTCTCTTCTCTCCACCATTGGAAAAAAAACATTTGTCACATGGCCTCCTTTAAAAAGATATGTCAGAATGACAGCATTCTGCACTCCTTTCTCTTTGTGTATGTTTTACCTCATTCCCAGCACTTGAACTGTGAACACCTCAGGTTATGCTGCTTTTCAAAACAGGACAATTTTTGGAATAGATTCCAGTGCATACTAGTCTATGACAAACTTTATGAGGCTGTTCTGGCATGTGTAGACTTTGCCTAATGTCTATGAGTCTCTGGTTTTAGTATCTTGTAAAAATACTCATTGCTGATTTATACTACTGCTATTTAAAGATTTAGGAGGCTGGACCAGGAGTTATGAAACTGCAGTATCAAATGATTAAAAATGAAGTTATCTAAAGTGATAATACTATTTGAAAGCTTTTCTAACCTTCTTTTTTAGCTGCACCACCCAGTGTACCCTTCTATATAGGCTCTGGTGATAGTTTGGAAGCACAAAGTTCTCAATACTTCTGTAAATACGGAGCATGATAGACAGTATCAGTTCTTTGCCTTCCCTCCTCCCTCTCCTCCCTGTTTCTAAACAACTAATGTTAGATTGTTGATGTCAAGAGGAATTTACCAGGTACCTCAGTGGTGCTGAGAAAAACTCACAGAGAAGCCAGCTTTCTAAGAATTCTTACACTGTATTACTGCATTCAGACTTGTAGTTCAGGTTCCTCTATTGTATTGAACTAGCTAAAAGTCTTCACACAGAAGATCGATCAATGTCTGAAAATACTAAAACAGGTTTTCTTAAAATATTAATCTTTAATTTATTAATCTTTCATTCCTTCTAAGATATCCTTCTCGCATCTGATAGGAAGTGAAATTAAATGAAAACAGAAAAACTGTGCTCAGAGTATCTTCGGTCTTTCTGACTTGCTCTATCATTTCTTATGGGATGTTGTTTGGTGGAGTAATAACAACTTTCAAAAGCTTTTCTTTAGTGATTTTTAGGGTTAAACATGACAAAATTTATAAAGGCATTCAATAGTTTTATCCCTGTTTTGCAGATGGTCAAAACAGCCCAGGAATATCATAGCATATTTCAGTGGAAGGGACCTACAACAATCATCTAGTCCAACTGCCTGACTGCTTCAGGGCTGACTAGAAGTTAAAGTACATTATTAAGGGCATGGTCCAAATGCCTCCTAAACACAGACAGGCTTGGAACACTGACCTTCTCTCTAGAAAGCCTATTCCAGCGTTTGACCACTCTCTTGGTAATGAAATGCTTCCTAATATCAAGTCTGCACCTCCCCTGATGCAGCTTTGGACCATTCCTGTGTGTCCTGTCACTGGATATGACAGAGAAGAGATCAGCACCTCCCTCTCCACTTCCCCTCCTCAGAAAGCTGTAGAAAGCAATGAGGTAGCCCCTCAACTTCTTTTTTTCTGAGGTAGACAAGCCCAAAGACCTCAACCACTCCCCATAGGATATGCCTTTCTATGAAGAAGGCAACTACTGATTACTGAACAAAGATACTGCCACTACACCACTCTATCACGTCTGGTTGATATATTCAGCTGTAAGTCATCCTGGCTTGTATCAGGAATAGTGTAGCTACCAGGAGCAGGGAGGTGATCATCCCACTGTACTAACCTCTACTGAGGCTGCACCTTGAGTACTATCTTCAATTTTGGGCCTCTCACTACAAGAAAGACATTGAGGCCCTGAAGCATGTTCAGAGAAGGGAAACAAAACTGGTGAAGGATCTGGAGCGCAGGTCTTATGAGGAGCGGCTGAAGGAACTGGGCTTGTTTAGTCTGGAGGAGGCTCAGGGGAGACCTTATTGCCCTCTACAACTACCTGAAAGGAAGTTGTGGCGAGCTGGAGGTTGGCCTCTTCTGCAGATAAATAGTGACAGGACAAGGGGGAACAGCNTTCTAGTCTCTTCCTCAATATCTTATTTCAAACAATCTACTAACATAAAATAGGCCAGCCTCCAGTGAGAATAAGATGTCTCTTTTCTCTTAAAGATTGAGAATTTTTCTACAGAATATTTGATCTGTGAGATACAGTAACATGAGAGCAGAAGCCACCACTGCAGACAGTCCTGTTCTCTCTGCTTGAAGACCACCATATTGGAAAGTTCCATAAATTAACTGAGCTCCTCTTAACAACTAGGAGGTTTTATTAATGCTCAGAATCTCAGAGATTTGCTGTGTAAAGGCCTTCTAATTTCCATCCTAAGTATATTAATCACTAGCAGATTCCTGTCTGATGCCAGTCACAGATCTGGTAAACCACTTTCTACTCCACCAAGGAGTATTGCTGCACTACTAGTCCTAGTATCAGGTAGTTAAATCATGTACATCTCTACTGAAATCACATATTCTATTGCACTGTATGTATGTGAATTATAGTATAGCCCTTATCTACTTTTATTACTTTTTCAAGATCATAGAATCATAGAATGTTTTGAGTTGAAGGGAATCTTAAAGATCATCTAGTCCCAACCCCCCCGCCATGGGCAGGGACACCCGTCACTAGACCAAGTTTTCCAAAGCCCCATCCAACCTGGCCTCGAACACTGCCAGGGACGGGGCATCCACAGCTTCTCTGGGCAACCTGTTCCAGTGCCTCACCACCCTCACAGTAAAATTTTTTTCATTGTACCTAGCCTGAATATACCCTCCTTCAGTTTAAACCCATTCCCCCTTGTCCTGTCACTACATACCCTTTTAAACAGTCCCTGCCCATGTTCCCTAGAGGCCCCCTTTAGGTACTGGAAGGTCCAATTAGGTCTTGCATAAGCCTTTTCTTCTCCAGGCTGAACAATACCAATGCTCTCAACCTGTCTTCATAGGAGAGATGTTTCAGTCCTCTGAGCATCTCTGTGGCCCTCTTCTGGACTTGCTCCAGCAGTGTAAAGTGTTTCTTGTACTGAGGACCCCAGAGCTGGATGCAGTGCTCCAGATGGGGTCCCACAAGAGCAGAGCAGAGGGGCAGAATCACTTCCCTCAACCTGCTGGTCACACTCCTTTTGATGCAGCTCAGGATTCCCCATGACATGGTTCGTTTTCTGGACTGCAAGCACACATTGCTGGCTCATGTTGAACTTTTCATACACCAACACTGCTAAGACCTTCTCCTCAGGGATGCTCTCAATCCATTCTCTGACCAGCCTGTAGTTGTGCTTGGGATTGCCCTGATCCACATGTAGGACCTTGCACTTGGCCTTGTTGAACTTCATGCAGCTTGCACAGGTACACTTCTCAAGCTCCCTCTGGATAGCATTCTTTCCCTCCAGTTTGTTGACTTCAACACACAGCTTGGGGTTGTTGGCAGACTTGCTGAGGGTGCACTCAATCCCACTGTCCATGTAGCTAATAAAGAATTAAACAGCTCTGGTCCCACTACCGACCCCTGAGGAATGCCACTCATCACTCATCTCCGCTTGGACATTGAGCCATTGATCACAACTGTTTGAGTGCAACCGTCCAAACATTTCCTTACCCACCCAGTGGTCCATCTGTCTAGAAGAAAGGAATGAATGGATTCTTTTTTTTTTCCCCTCTATTTTGACAAGTTTCCTCATAATATAGTGCTATACTTGTAATTAAAAATTCAGATTTATCCAACAGTTACTTTAGGTTTCAAAGTGAAAAAATAGCAAGCAAAGAAGCTGAAATGGGAACAATTGTAACCATCAAGAATGAAGAATTAAACTTTATTGTTCAAATCATTGTAGAGTTGTACAACTCAGAGAAAGACTAAATTTCAAAGAACTGTATCATCTCCCTCATAGGACCATTTATAGACTTTTGAAAGTTTCTCTCTTCTCTTTCCCGAATTCTTACTCTTCTTATGCTTTTTTACTCCTCACAGGATCTCTTCCCTTCCCACTAAAGCTTGGTCACCATTAAATTCAGTGCAATTTCTCACAGGTGTTTTCAAAGAAACTCCGGAGATATCTAATGGGCTAGTCCACATACAACATTCATATATGTCCTGCTTTCAGCTGAGAGAGAGTTAATTTTCTTCACCGCAGCCAGTACAAGGCTGTGTTTTGGGTCTGTGCTGGAAGCAGCGCTGATAGTGCAGAGATGTTTTTGCTGTTGCTGAGCGGTGCTTGCACAGAGCCAAGGCCTTTTCTGCTTCTTACACCGCCCCCCCGGCGGGATGGCTGGGGGGTGTATGGGGAGTTTGGAGGAGACAGGCAGGACAGCTGACCCCAGACTGACCAAAGGGATATTCCATACCACCATGACATCATGCTCCGTTTATAAGAGGCTTGGGGAAGAGGAAGAGAGGGGGGGCGTTTGTCTTCCCAAGTAACCATTACGTGTGATGGAGCCCTGCTGTCCTGGGGATGGCTGAACCCCTGCCTGCCATGGGGAGTGGGGAATGAATTCCTTGTTTTGCTTTGTTGTGCACGCGGCTTTTGCTTCACTTATTAAACTGTCTGTATCTGAACCTACGCGTTTTCTCACTTTCGCTCTTCCGATTCTCTCCCCCTTTCTGATGGTGGGGGCTGAGCGAGCGTCTGTATGGTGCTCAGCTGACAGTTGCGGTAAAACCACGAAAATATATTATGATCAGTGTTTTACCATCAAGCCAGGGATAAGCACCAAGTGTGACCTATGAATATAGCCACTGAAAATGCAATCTGAAATTTAATTTTGGAAAATTCAAATGTTTGACCTTAAAATGTGGTCCTTCTGAGTAAATGTGCACATGAAAATGTAAGGGTTACAGAAAGCAATTCAGAAACCCTCAAGATTTTTCTGTCCATGTGAAGTTGAACAGCCATGTATGGTTAATCTATGTATTCTCGGAACAACCGTAATCTCAGATAAGTGATCTGAATTGCTTCCCAGCATCAGTGATAAAAAGACTCAGCTGACTGAAAGGTTAGTATGGGGTGGTAGAGATTGTGGGCTGTGGATTGCATCCGTTTATATCAGGTGTGGTTCAGAATATTTGAAGAAGCAGCTCCTGAAAATGATAAAAAACCAACATTAATTAAGGTGATAGCATTTTAAACCTGGTGCATTTCCTCCAGCTTCATTTTGAGTTCTGTTTTATTTATGGTTCTATTTTTATACTTTTCTATGGGCTTCTGTGTGCAACTGCAATATAGATTTTACAGAATGTTTTTATAAATTAACTGTGATATTTTTGCATGTTTATATTTTTTCCAATAGTCTTCATATCTTGAAAGTGTTGCTGTCTAAGTAAAGCACTGTAGCTTGTTTAGTATCTCTTGTACCTTTTACGCTGAAACAACTTCCGTTCATTTTATGAGTTAAGTACCTCTTTGCAAAGGGAACAATATTTTTTGATTTGTTTCTTTGTGTGAGTCCCAGCCATGTCAGTTAGTAACTGGATCTGTACCAATTTGTTCACACCCATCTAACAAACCCAGTCAAATAACACAATCAAAACTCATGAGTTTTCCACTATTCACATGAGGAATCTCATTTGTTAGAAGCATCCTGCTGTATTCTGCTGGGACTGCCTGGGACAGAATTAGCATACACTCCAACATGCATTCAGAGGAAGAGTTTTTATTAGTACTTCCACAATGTGTTTCTCCCACATGCATCAGTGAATTTTTCAAAGCTGTTACTGACTGCTATAGTATCAATTTACAAAAATGTCACTCTCGGTTTAAAAATTTTTGGTTTCTATTACTTCACTTCTTTTAGTGGAAAAAGAAAGAAAAAACCTTAACTGACATTAATGTCTGAAAAACCAACAATTAAAAACTAACTGTTATTCAAAGTATACGTATTCCTTTAGCTCATCATGAAAAGAGTGCCCACAGCCAAATAGACATCCTCTTCCCTTCACCCTTTCCCACTCAGTAGAAATCCAGAATATGTGGAATTAATGAACCAATTACAAAGAATCATAGAATATCTCGAGTTGGAAAGGACCTCTAAGGATCACTGAGTACAACTCCCTGCTCCTCACAGGACTACCTAAAACTAAACCATAGGACTAACAGCGTTATCCAGACACTTCTTGAACTCTGACAGGCTTGTGTGGTGACCACTTCCCTGAGAAGCCTGTTCCAGTGGTTGACCATCCTCTCAGTGAAGAACCTTTTGCTAATGTCCAATAGTCTATCCAGATCTCTCTGTAAGGCCTCTCTACCCTCAAGGGAGTCCACAGCTCCAAATTTAGTATCATCAGCAAACTTACTTAATGTACATTTGACTCCTACATCCAGATAACTTATAAAAATTTTAAAGAGCACTGGTCCTAAAAAGGAGCACTGGTGACTGGTTGCCAGCCCCCTTTATTATAACTTTTTGAGCCCGACCCATCAGTTCTGTATTATGCACTTGTCTAACTGTACGCTGGACATTTTGATCAGAAGGATACTGTTGGAAACAGTATCAAAAGCTTTGTTAGAAGTAAAAAAAAAGGTTAAAAAAATGTACTGTCTTCTCTTGGTCAACTAGATGGATAAGCTTGTCAAAAAAGGAAATTAAGCTGGTTAAGCAGGACTTTCCTTTCGTGAACCCATGCTGACTATGACCAAGGACTACATTGTCTCTCAAGTGTTTTTCAATAACTCCCAGAATAAGCTCCATAATTTTATGAGGCACTGAAGTGAGACTGACAGGCTTGTAATTAGCTGGGTCTTCTCTGTTACCCTTCTTGAAAATTAGGACAACGTTTGACAGTTGCCAGTTGACTGAGACCTCTCCAGACTCCCAAGACCATTGGAAAATAATGGAGAGAGGGACTGCAATAACATCAGCCAGCTCTTTCAGTACCTTGGGAGGAATCCCATTGGGCCCCATCAACTTACATGCATCCAGCTGGAGCAGTAAGTCTTGAACAGGTTCAAGATCAGCTGGGAATTTGTCGTTTCCCCAGTCACAGTCTTCGAACACAAGGGTCTGCGGGTTCCAGGGGCCACCACCGGTGTTAAAGACAGAACATAAAATGTTATAATGGGGAAAAAAACTTCATGTGTGTTATAAATTTGTGGAACTCAGTCTTATATTGATGAAATTACTGAGCATTTTAGTTTACACATTTAGGTATGTAAGCACATATGTGTATGTATGCGTATGTATATATGTATACATCAGTCACATATATATGGCAAGTTAAAACACATGCAGATATAGAATCATGGAATCATAGAATGGTTTTGGTTGGAAGGGACCTTGAAGATTATCTAGTTCTAACCCCGCCTGCCCCCTGGATATACATATACATATACATATACATATACATATACATATACATATACATATACATATACATGTTTAATTATATGTAGATACATGACAGAACCTCAAGGATTTCTCTTTGGCCCTAAAATTTGGCCTTGCACTTTGATGAGATTTAGCCAAAGAAAATTATCTGTAACCTTAGGGTTAGAGTTGGGGGCTACGAAGTGGCTGCCAAATCAAGAGATAGGCTAAACAAAAAAAATTGTGCCATGACTAATTTTTCATCTGGGATATGCCTTCCTGGAACCATATATTTTGTTTTCAGCCCATGCAAAGATTTAAGTTTAGGGTTAGTTTTACAGTAGAAATTCAGAATAGCAGGGTCGAAATTCAGAATAGGAGGAAGTCAAAGTCTAGCATGTCATTCAGAATGGAGCTCTTACTTTTTAATTCAATATGTCTATGAGTTGATGCAAAAATATTCACATTTTGAAAAAAATTGTTTAGTTTATCTGATAAATGAAAGATAGAATTTTTTGTTTTGTTTTGTTTTGCTTTGTTTTGTTTTGTTTTGTTTTCGAAGAGTATTCTTTAAACTCACCAGAACATACATTCCTTCTTCTATGCTCTGGGCAACTGGGAGGTCTGCTTTTTCTTTTTCTTTGTCTCTTGTTCTCAGTCTGAGGGTGGAATGTTGGATTTAAGGTGCAGAATATCTATAAAATGCTTTGTGACAATACTACTTCTGGCTTGGCTGAGGAACATAAATAATTCACCTCCAACAAATCAATTAATTATATTTGGGGTTTAGAATGATTTGTCTCCTTACCAGTTTGTTTGTGAAAAATGTCTTTTAATGTCCACAAAAGTGGGCATTTTATGCTTTTTCTTGTGTACACTTGAGCACTCAAAAATCCTACTGACAGACCAAGACCCTGGAATTATATTGTCTGTTATTCCGAAAAGGAGATTCCAGAGGTGGGTTGAAAATTACGTGAGTCTCAAAGAAGGAATAGAAAGGAATGAGTGTATTAATTAGTAAAATCCCGAAGAACTCCACTTTATTTGTGTTTTTGAGAGAGGAAAACCAGAAAACCAGTCAGCATGGTTTTACCAAGGGAAAGTCATGCTTGGCCAACCTGATAGCCTTCTATGAGGATGTAACCAGGTGGATGGATGATGGAAGGGCAGTGGATGTGGTCTATCTGGACTTCAGAAAGGCATTTGACACCGTCTCCCACAGCATCCTTGCGGATAAACTGAGGAGGTGTGGCCTGGATGATCGGGTAGTGAGGTGGATTGTGCACTGGTTGGAAGGAAGAAGTCAGAGGGTTGTGGTCAACGGGGCCGAATCTAGTTGGAGGCCTGTGACCAGTGGAGTCCCTCAGGGGTCGGTACTGGGACCAATGCTGTTCAATATTTTCATCAACGACCTTGATGAGGGAACGGAGTGTACCCTCAGCAAGTTTGCTGATGACACAAAACTGGGAGGAGTGGCTGACACGTCAGAGGGATGTGCTGCCATTCAGCGAGACCTAGACAGGCTGGAGGCTGGGCGGGGAGGAACCTGATGAGATTCAACAAGGGCAAGTGTAGGGTCTTGCACCTGGGAAAGAAGAATCCCATATGCCGGTATAGGTTGGGGACTGGGGGTGTTGGTGGATGGAGGGATGACCATGAGCCAGCAATGTGCCCTGGTGGCCAGGAAGGCCAATGGCATCCTGGGGTGTATTAGAAGGGCAGTGGTCAGTAGGTCGAGGGAGGTGCTCCTCCCCCTCTATTCTGCCTTGGTGAGGCCGCATCCGGAGTATTGCGTCCAGTTCTGGGCCCCTCAGCTCAAGAAGGACAGGGAACTGCTCAAGAGAGTCCAGCGCAGAGCCACAAAGATGATCAAAGGAGTGGAACATCTCTCTTATGAGGAAAGGCTGAGGGAGCTGGGTCTCTTTAGCTTGGAGAAGAGGAGGCTGAGGGGTGACCTCATCAATGTTTATAAATATGTTAAGGGTGAGTGTCAGGAAGATGGAGCCAGGCTCTTCTCGGTCTCATTAAGCGATAGGACAAGGGGCAATGGGTCCAAGCTGGAGCATAGGAGATTCCGTGTTAATATAAGGAAAAACTTTTTCACCGTGAGGGTGACAGAGCACTGGAACAGGCTGCCCAGAGAGGTTGTGGAGTCTCCTTCTCTGGAGACATTCAAAACCCGACTGGACGTGTTCCTGAGTGATGTGCTCTAGGTGGCCCTGCCTTGGCGGGGGGGGGGTGGGACTAGATGATCTTTCGAAGTCCCTTCCAACCTCTACGATTCTGTGATTCTGTGATTCTGTGAAATTTAAGATTTTCTTCCACTACAGTTTATTCTGAGCACATTTCAGTGCAGCAGGGAACATTGCTGCAAACCAGCAAGCAAGTCTGACTTTTCTAAATGTAGAATGACTGGCATTCTGAAAACTGTTTATGCAGGCTATTCACCTGTTGCAGTAAGTCAAGCTATTCCTTTTATTATCCATAACAACTTAATAGTATTTCTGTGGAGAATATAGATTTTGTTCTTTACTACAGTTCAAAATATATGCAATAACAATTGCTATAGCTGAAGTGCGGGACCGTGAAAATATTAACTGTCTACTACTACATAGCAAGGAGAAAAGGCAAAACTGAATTTCCACAAGATTCACTCTCATTATTCTCCTCTCCATGTTGTGTCATAACTTTATCTCTTTCTTCTCTAAAAGGTTAAAAATGAGAAATATTTGCACTTTGATATTTCTTTTCTAGTACCATTTAGGGGTCTGATTTGTTTACTACGTTTATTTATGGAATGGGTTTCTGAACTGGCCTTCCAAGCTGGATTGCATCTCACAGTATGCCACATGTTACTGACTAAATGGGTGTGACAGAAATAGTTCTTATCACAAAATGACACTGCACTGCATCACTCGAGATATCATGAAAGTTAGTACATTCTGACCCCTGATCGTTTTGATTATTTGGGGTAATTGGATAAGAAGATTAAAACACTGTTGTCTTTCTTGTGTAATGATAGGAAAAAATGTTTTAATATGTCTTGGGTGAGGAATTATAACAGCAGAACTCTTTGCAGCCACCCATCCCGGATTCAGCCAGATGGGCCTTCCAGGTAACAAGTGATCTGTTCTCTCTCAAGCACTGTGTGAACAGAAATGTAACAGCCTCCATAATGGAGACAGTTTTCATTCAAGTTAGTCTAAAGGAACTTTGTCATGGTTTATTTGTCATGTTCACCTTAATCAGCTGTCATAGGCTGACACAGGTAGTAGGCATGTTAAACAAGAATGTTTGAGCAAATGAACAGTGAAGAGAAGGATGTAAAGGGCTGGCTAAATGCTAGATTGGATTATTTACTTACCCTTTGGAGAAGACTAATGTCATGACTATAAATGTCCAAGACACTGGGGTTTCTAAGCCGAAATAGTGTTCAATTATTAATTGTTTTCTTCTTGGAATTTATTCTGAATTTCTTTTTAACTCTTCCTAAATAATAAAATGCTCTTTATTTTCAAGCCTGGAACAATAACTTTGTAAAAGGTATGATTCTTAGGGGAACACAGATAAAGTCACTTGTTTTTCCACGTTAATGAGTAGGCTTCTGTGTTGTTTATGATTTCAGAAAATCCCTTCTGAAACAGCTCTTTATGCCATCAACAACCCAAGGCAGAAAGTTACTTTTTATTGTTCTGCATTTGCAGAAAAGGAAACAGGCTCCTGGAGATTGACTCAACTTCCGCAGAGATGCCAAAACAAGTTATGCTGGCTGATTAAAACTTTGGAGGCAGTTTTATCATCTAGAATTCATACATAAGCTAAATCTTGCTTAGAAACTCTGCTGAATTTGTGTATATAATGGTTACTACTAAAGAATATTTAAACAGGGCAGAGAATTCAATGTAATCAGGAAGCAATTCAGAGCTTTTACTGAGAAGATCCTGCACATCTTAAGGACGGGAAGCTCAATTGGCCGTCCCCTGAATCCAGTGAACAAATTCCCTTTTATTTCACTGACTGTTACAGAGAGCTGAAGGGTGAGCATGGCAGCTTTGGTTTTTGATGACTTAATGAACAAATCAGTCATCAAGAAATATGCTTGTAATAGCTCCTAGTAGCCACTGGTATGTATTTTCTGAGGATAAGTAATAGTTAACGATTCAACAGTTTAATATAATTTAAGTAAAACAGTCCATATTTCACCAGCAGATTTTTTTCAACTGACTCAGTGATATTTATATGATATATATTGTATAATACCAACCAACATTAAATGCATTCCCTGTTTAAAGTAATTGCCATGCAGTCGTAGATGCTTCATGGTATTTGAAATGTGTGTTTACAGAAAGTGACAGATCATTAATCCAAGCCTCTCTCTAGGCATGACCTCAGTTTCATGCACAATGACAGTAATATCTCAAGACTTCTGACTTCTCATCAGGATGTCCCTTCTGCTTGTACACTTCATTGCATCTAATAAACTACATGATAATAACTTGCCCTTGCTAACTTTATCTGCCAGTATGATGTAACAAAAGCTGAAAATGACAATTTCTTTTGAAGTAGACTTTACAGATATGTTGTCAAATGGGAACATTTTTGTGAATTTCATTTTTTAAGAGTAATAGAGTCTACAGCTACTCTTTGTGCATGCTTTGAATGTTCCATTACTTGGCAACTTCCACTGGAGCTGATGAGTGTTTCCAATATTGGAAAGAGACCCAGGAAGCTGCATGATACCACGACTTAGAATAACCACCACTTTTACCACAACTGAATTCTCAATTGCCTGATAAATTCACTCGCACACACACACCATGTTTCTTAAATAAAATACTTAGACTTTTAAGATATCACTGAGGTTTCTTATGGGCTTAGGCATGTGGACCACTCAGAAGTCAGTGCAGCTTCAGTGTCTGCAGATGAAAATTTCAAAGATTTCCAGAGGACTTAGCATTATAAATTCCAGTTAACAATCTTGAATACCACAGATACTAATCAAAATTTTATCCTAAAATTCCTTTGATGAAATGTATATATCTGAACTTACCATCTTTGTGCCCTCTAGGAAGAAAATTGTTTGAACTTGCATGTCATCTCATCACATCTTCAGTTCTAAAATAGCACTTCAGAACTCTGCCCTAGGAGTGTCTATCCATTGACTAATGAGCATGTAGTTTGACCTGTCCAGATGTAAATATCTATGTTACTGAGAGCTAAATTGAGGAGCAAATCCCACCTTAAGAGTCTCTACAATTACATGGCAAAGTCAGTTGGAAAACTATTGTGCCAATAGAAACAAGATGAACTGAGGAAATAA
>VWZZ01006943.1:71665-93861 GCA_013399095.1 Psophia crepitans
GGGGGGGGAGGAGAAAGATAAAAGTAAACTTAACTCTACAGTCTAGCAACCTTTCCTAAGAAACCTAGGATTGCACAAGAATAAGTTATTTTCCCCCAGATTATACCACATGATAAGCATATTGGAGAGTTGGACTCAATGATCTTAGCGATCTTTTCCAAGCTAAATGATTCTGTGATTCAATGAAATAAAAAAAATAATCTATGGTCACTGATTGACGTTTAAATATGAATGGGTGTATCTAGAACAAGTGCAGAGATGGAGTTTGGAAAATCATTGGAAAGGAAAACTTGCCAATATCTTTGAGTAGCCCACTTAATACGTTATGCAGGATAGTTCTGGTAACCAAAATACAGTTTTTTCATATTCCAGGAAATAAACAAAAATTAACCTGTGGAACTGAAATCATTAAATACGTTGTGTAGTACCTTGTTCCACAAGATGACTCATTAAAGTCAATGTACATTGCTTATGTTCAATGAAAAAAATATTATCCAAAGATATGAGAAAGAGATTTTTCCTGTCATATATCTAACTCAAATCAAAAGGAAGATCTCTGGAGGTGGAAACATACTTGGATTGTTATCACAATATACATCATGCAGAATAGTCAGATCCAGCTGTTACACTGCCTACAGATGCCAAGCTGCTCTATTTTCTCAACTTACACATGGAAACATGGAAACCCCACTAGGGTTTGACAGAGTTTGGCAGAGTTCCTGAGCAGTTTATAACGGAAGTCAAAGGATACCATCAGGAGCAACAGAGATGCCACCACTACCACTATGTTTTTGGCAATAAACAAAAGCAAATACCTTGTCTTATAGAGATGAACATGATAATAAGCATAACATTTTCCAGATGTTTTTGTAATTTTGCTTGGTAAACTTGAAAAGTCTACAAACTCTCCCTTACAAAACCTGCATTTCCTTCTCTGTCTTTTCCAGGATAATGTGGAAGCTTACTTACGTATCTGCCTATTTTTATATGCATGAATCCTTTATTAATCCAGCCATGAAAGGATTGGATGATTTGGAAAGCATTACATGACATATGGAAAGCTTTCAGAACACAGAAACACAGTGTTGCTTCAGGGCATTCAAGTGATTTGTTTTTTCTGAGTCCTGATAATATACTGGTTAAGTAGGTGGGAGCTAATGCCTTTGATTTGAGAATACATGTTAAGAAATTCACTGCCTGATGAGATGGGATGCTATGTTCAGTAATCAAGACCACAAAAAAAATAATACTTTCAGAAAGAACATACTAGCAAATTCTCAACTGTTCTTTTGGATTTTTCTTCCTGTGCGATTTTGATCACCTTATGTCTGCTGTTCCTGTTGCTGGTGTCTGCCTTTGTGCAGCTGCTTTGTAGTAAAAAGCAACTGCTGATCTTCAGAAGCAACACACAGTAAAAGTTTTAATTAATTGATACTGTCTGGGCCTGACAAATATTTGGCATTCTCATGCTTTCTATGAAAAGTGCTTTTGTGGTATTAAACTGGTGAATCCTTATGAACTATAACACTTCCTACTGGAAGGAGGAGCAAGAGAGGAAATTTTTATGAGTGATTTTGATCTTTATTTGTACAAAACTGCATTGCCAACAGACGAGAGGAAGAGGTGAGAAACAACCTCTCTCTAATTTCTCATGTAGGTTTATCAGGTCACTTCCCTTTTCACATGAATTGATTCAACGATTGCAATGCTGTTTTGACTGAACAACTGCATGGGATTCCCTATATATTCTAGTTAAAATCACATGCATGAAGCTCTCTTTGGATTGCAAATCAAGCTAGTTGTGAATCTCTGACCTGAAGATTAAACTCATTACTTGCCTAAAGTAAAGCCCATTACTCTCTGTAATTTCAGCAGAGGTTAGGTTTCGGCACTTGGATGCAAGTGGTAAGTCCCCTTGTGGCTCTGTATAACCTTCTGTTATAAAGCCTTACATTATGCAGAATGACCCATTTTGGTGCACTTCTGTGCAGCCAAAAACCTTTTTGGGTTCAGTATCTTCAAAAGTTGTGTTCTTTTTCTTTCTCATTTCAGCTAATTAACATTTTCATTACACAGTTCTTCCTTACACACAGCTCAATCCCTGCCTTAACTGCATCTATCACTTTACCTGGATGGCATCTCTCTAGAATGCCCTGGAACTTGCATTGTTTTCAGTAGTCTGTGAACCCAGAGCTGGGGGGGGGGGGGGGGAATTCACTTTTTTTTTTTCTTGNNGGCAGAATTACCTTTTGTTTTGACTTGAAAACTAAATTAGGCAACTCATATCTCGTCACAGATAAACTATCTTCATTCCACTTACCTCCAAGGTGACACAAGGGTAGTATGGAAATCTCACTGACCTACACACGCTATCTAAAAGATGGTGAAATAATTCATCACTCCTATTAAACACTAACTTTAGAATCATAAAAATAAATTTGTTTTTAAAAATTAATCATTTGGTTAAACATTGACCTTTTTACCTGACTGCTAAATTAGGATTTCTGTGAATTGGATTATTGCTCCCTTCTCTCATCTGAATACCCCAGTCTAGTCATCTTACCTATTGTGCCAGCTTTTAGTTAGAATGTTTCAGTGGAAGAGACACATGTCAATGGCCAGTGCTGTTATAATATTATAGTGTATATATAAAGCTATAAATTATCTTTTTGTTTCAGTCAGAGAAATACATTTATTTTATGGATTTTCTGATTGCTGAGTTCCAAAATGGGTGAAGTTTCATTTGTGATATGGGTTTTTTTTTCCAATTTATATATCATAAAATTTGTACTTCCTCTTTTTTCGAAAATAAAAGTTCTTCTTAATGAAGGGAAATGTTTCTTTTGCTCTTTTAAAGAAATGTATTGAAACATCATGATAAATCCAGATATTCTTGCTATTTTGCTGTGTTGAGAAGAAAAGATTAAGATACTTGAGATCTAATACTCCAAGCTTTTATGGAATAATGAATGGTATCTACTTCAGGTCAGCTCAAGTAGTTCATTTTAAGTAAATTGTGGATTCCAGTGGTTTTGCTCCGCAATATGAAAAACAGAAAGGGAGCAAAGTAATTTGACAAAATAAAACAGCACTAGCAGCTTTTATGTTGGTAAGCACTCTAACATTAGTTGGGGGCATTTTTAATACTAGCAAAATAAATTAGTTTTCCATGAAGAGAAGAAACTTGATTCTTTACAGAATTATCTGCTTCTCTGTAAAAATAGTATTTTAATAAACCATATTTTTGCAATGCTATCTCTCGTTCACTCATCTGATTAAAACTAACAAGGTTGTATTTCAGCCTCGTATTTCACTGGCCTGCATTTTGATATCTATAACTATCATGCTCATTCAAAGCCTCTGCAAACAAGACAGTTGCACATCTGATCTCATGTAAGATAGCAGTCAAAAAGTCATCATTTGATGACCCTCCTACTTGAGACTTCAGCATCTGGCTCTTACCATTTCAGTAGAGCTATGGTTAACGAGTCATCTAATGGATGGAAACAGGAACAAAACCATTATGTCTAAATGAGCCAGCTGAAGGAGAGAACAAGAATATTATTTGAAATAGTTTGATGCAGACAATAGGCAGAAGTAGGACTGAAAAGCTTATCCACTCTATAAGGTTTGCAGGACATGAGCAGAGACTTGATGACCAGTGTTTATAGTGAGTTTGTTGGTTTTCTTCTATATTTTCTATATGTTACTAAACCTAGAGCATTTCTAAAGATGCTTTGCAGAATGTGAGTAATTCTCTGGGGGCTGTGCAACTGTTAAATATTGCATGCAATGATAGCAAGGTGGCTTTCCAAGAGGCTTGGGAGGATCAGTGAGAGCTGGTACTGAGCAGGTTTGCAGACCGTTCTCAGCATGGTTTACAGAAAGGCTCCTTGGGAATCTGGGGGTACTACAGAGGCCACAGACTGAATGCAGCTTGGGCTAATTAGAATCCGCTCCACAGAAAATACTGAAAGGAAAAAATGAATGTTTCTGCTTTGGAGTGAAGCCCTTGCATACTATCCCTAGTACAAGTTCTGAAATCTTATTTTGAAAAGAAAAAAATTCAAATGACATTTCTATTAATACTGACAAAAATTGCAGAGGTTTCTGAGTTGATCTATCTACTCCCAGGCCTAAGGGGAGTCAACTTAATGGGCACAAAAATCAAGGATTAGAGACAGAAAAGTTAAAAGGGTTTAAATAAATTAGCACATTTCTGCAGGACATTTGATCTTGGCCATATTGGTATTTTTCAAGAACAAAAAACCCCACACCCACATTTAAGTTATTCTTTTTATTCACTGAATCTTTAAATTGCATTCTGCTCTTCTGCTTACTTTCATTTTCATCCAGAGAGTGACTAGCTTTGTGCTGTGAAAAATACTTGAACCAGGTGAAACACATTTCTTTTCCTTGACAGATGCAAGAATTTAATTATGGAAATAATTTAATTATGGAAATAATTAAATATTATAGAATAGTTACCAAATTCAATTACTTACAGATTCATCTGTATCTGTCCAATATTCTTTATGGTTTCTCACTTGAGGTGACATTTTTTTGACAGCTGTCTATTCTACTGCTTGTAAGTATAATCATTTAATTAAAGATTCCACCACAGGTCTATTAATAACATCATGCCAGATACTAGGAATTTTGCCCAAACAAGTGCTGCAAGTCAGATTCTCAAGCTATTTTGACATTTTAAAATAATAACAAAAAAAAGCTTTCTTTTTTTTTTTAAAGCTTTGAGTGTTTGTGTAAGTTTTAATATCTAGAAGGTTAAAGGCTGTGTGATTGCATCTTGAATTCTTACCATTAAATAACAGTGCCATTGCATTTATGATAATGTCAAATCAATTGCTCCAGGTTTTATTGACCATTTCCCTTGTTCTTAACGTATGCTAAACAGGATAAACAAGTGTAGTAATTGAGCAGATTAAGAAAGACATTCCTCACTTTATCAGACTGACATATATCAATGAAATATAACACAGTGCTTCAACTCATTAAAATGAAATTATAAACTCCTTTATCCATTTCTATTATTGTCAAATTTGGTTCAAAAATATACACCACAGAGGAAATATAAATGGAAAAAAAATGTATTTTAGGTGGTTGCTTGGGTTTTTTGGTTTTTTTTATAGCTCCTTTGAACCATTTGTGAAATGTGATTTTTTTTGTGACTTGCAGATGAAGAAAAATTTCAATTACTATTTCTACTAAATATTTCTTTTTTCTCCCAAACTATTTCTTCCTTTCCATAGTCTTCCCTGAAGAGCATAAATTCCTGAACAGTCATAAATGGAATTACTTTTTCCTGGCAAAAGGTTATAAGAACAGAATAATAAGCCAACTAATGAGTTCTGCAATAAAAGAAAAGCTGATGGGCCGGACGGGAGCTGAGCAGATGTGGAAAGATGTTGAAGTCAAATACTGCTGGCTGATTCCTTGCAGGCTATGGATGTTTACAAGATGTATCAGATACCAATGAGGTGTAATAGGTGATATGATTGTATTCTTCTATGATACAGGAATAGTAGGCAAAAATACTGCCATGGCGCAAATCCATTCTGTAATGGTACTCTATAACTCTCTGTTTTTTTCACTTCAGCCTTCACAGAATTGATGTTTTTGACTTCCCAATGGAATATATACTTCACCATTTTAGGCATACTTAAGTATTACCTGATATGATTTTTATTTTATCTGCCATATTAAAAATAAATATTACCACAAATATTATTTATGTTAAAATGTATTTATGATCCTCATTTATCCAGCATTTGCAATGATAGCTTTATGAGGTTGTTAACAATCTATTTTGAAATAGAATATGAATGCTTACTAGTAACTGAAATAGTTTATGCTTTACAGAGAAATAGTTAATAATTCGGAATTTATATGTGTTTGTTATTAAATATATTCTTCTTATACATGATAATAATGGTATGATCACACACAGAGGCATAGTTGAGAAATTTTTCATCTGAGATGGAACTATTACAAAATATTAGAGTCTCTCCTAACTTTTTTTTAAAAATCTTGAATCTGCATTACTCCATTAACCCAGTTTTACCCCGGCCTAGTTTGATTGATTTCAAGGGATAAAATTCTTCTTTTAAAAAAGAATCAAGGTAACAAATTTTTCATTGCAACCTCAGTGAGCAGTCAAGCTATGTCCAGTTTTCTCTATATATTGACAAGAGATGCACCCCAGTAGAAATATTTTTGGGAATGGTACAGTTGGAGGCAAGACTCCAGTTTGCATTTCAGAAGGTTTTACTTCAATTGCTCTTGAATGGTCCTATGACCCTGTGGACAATTTCTTTTTGTCACAGCAGAACATTAAAAATTATACTTTAAACATTCATAATCAGATCTGGGCCCCATCAATGTTTACCTCAGTATAATTTCAAGCCTATTGATGGTTGTTTTCATTGCTTTCATGCAAGAAAACAACAGCCAACTTGTAGATACATGTATCGTGGGTTTAAACTAAAGGAGGGGGGATTTAGATTGGACATTAGGAAGAAATTCTTCCCTGTGAGAGTGGTGAGGCACTGGAACAGGATGCCCAGAGAAATTGTGGAGGCCCCAACCCTGGAAGTGTTCAAGGCCAGGTTGGATGGGGCTTTGGGCAGCCTGATCTAGTGGAGGGTGTCCCTGCCCATGGCAGAAGGATTAGAAATAGCTGATCTTTGTGGTCCCTTCCAACCCAAACCATTCTATGATTCTATGAACATTATCAGTCTGAAAATACAGTCCTATATCCTACCTCAATTTATTAACTCACTTGTTAATCCTGATTACTTCTAGCGACTTAAACAATTTTAATGCATTCTTAAATCAGACAAAAATACTTTGATTCTTCTTTTATTAATGATGTTTGTCAATACACTTACCTTTGTACATGTGTCTGTGTGTGAAATTCCATGATTTACAGTCCTTTTCTTTTTCTGCGTGCTGTTTCATACTGAGCCTGTTTTGGAGCGAACCAGCTTGTTCCCTCTAAGAGAGGCCAAGATCTGATTCTTTGTTCCAGGAACAGGTTTCCCAGAAAGTATGGGTGCCACTTTGCCATGTCTGGCTTTCTCTGCCATCCCAACAGGGCACTCCTATGCAATTTGCAGGGCAGAGGACAGGTTGGGGTTTTTTCATACAAAAATTCCACCCTTACCACTTTAATAAAAATTTCTAATCTGAATAGCTTTGAACTGACTCTATTGCTATCATGTGCTTAATTATAATGCTGCTCTGCTCTCTTGACCTTTCTGGCTCTTTGTGCCCTTCAGCAGTACAGCAGCCCCTGGCTAGAGTCCCTCATCTGCTAGAGTGACTTAAGTCACCTTCAGTAAGTTGCTTAGTTTTCATATGTGATAGACTAATAGCAATTTCTGACCTTCCAATGGCTTCAGAAGGATAAATACCTCAACTTAAGGATGGATGTGGCCTTCTGTCCATGTAATAGGTAGTGGCCACTAGTTTTCCATCACCCAAGACGCAAATTTGTGAAAGGAGCCACCTCCTAGAACCAGGTATCTGCAGCAGAGCTACCCAGAGCACGAGGGACACATCTGACACAGGGACCTCATCAAGGTTACAGATACTGTCCTGACCTGCCACTGCCATAGTAAAGGACCCATGTTTCCTTCATTAGCTGCTATTCCTTGCTCCCCCAGCCACGGTGCTGTTACCAGCTGATGGGGACAGGGGAGAGGAGAAAGATAAATGACATTCTCCTGGTGACTGCAGACGTCTATCAAGTTGCTCATCTGCTAGATGCTGGGGTGGTGATGGCAACTATAAATGGACTGATCTTCATCCCTGCATTTAACTACATCATCACACCTATATTTGTAACATTTGGACTGTATTCCAAGTGTTCAGAAAGAAGCCATTAATTAAGCCAATAAATGAGAATTTGAATGATTAATTAGTCCACATAATGCCTCACAGGTATTAATAGCGCATTCTTAAATACTCTCCTGGTTAAAAGCTAGTGTCTTGGTAGTGAGTAACACATCAACCTGAGAACATTATTAGACTCACATGAAGTAATGACTAACCTGACAGAGAATACGTCTTGCCCTGTGTAGGAATAAATTCACTGCAGTAATGTTGTCATTTTACCCCAGACGTCGGCTGGGCACCACATAGACGCTCACTCAGCCCCCCTCATCAGAAAGGGGGAGAGAATTGGAAGAGTGAAAGTGAGAAAAATCGTGGGTTCAGATACAAGAGTTTAATAAGTGAAGCAAAAGCCCGTGCACAAGCAAAGCAAAACAAGGAATTCATTCCCCACTGCCCATGGCAGGCAGGGGTTCAGCCATCCCCAGGACAGCAGGGCTCTGTCACGCGTAATGGTTACTTGGGAAGACAAACGCCATCACTCCGAACGCCGCTGCCCCCCCTTCTTCTTCTCCCAAGCCCCTTATAAACCGAGCATGACGCCTTATGGTATGGAATATCCCTTTGGTTAGTTGGGGTTAGCTGCCCTGTCTGTCCCCTCCCAACTCCCCACACACCCCCAGCCATCCCGCCGGCGGGGCGGTGCGAGAAGCAGAAAAGGCCTTGGCTCTGTGTGAGCATCGCTCAGCAACAGCAAAAACATCTCTGCACTATCAGCGCTGCTTCCAGCACAAGTCCAAAACACAGCTCAATACTAGCTACTGTAAAGAAAATTAACTCTCTCCCAGCTGAAACCAGGATAAGTAAGTTTTTCCTTTTTATGTTTTTGGGAATTCACAAGAATTGGCTGTTAAGATGCACACTTTTACCCAAAACAGGAGAATGCAGTGTCTACATGTTCTGTAGGAAAATGAGGAGGAGGAGGTGGAAGCTAAAACGATGTTCCTGATAGATCAGTGCCATTCTATTTTGACGTTCTTCTAAAACATCATCAGTCATTTACCTGAACAAGTAAGTCAAGCAATCTAAAAAGTAGAAGGTGCTTTGCCTCAGGCAAGGAGCTTGTTTTTAATCTCCTGGTTTTTCCTGGTTGGTGTGGGGAAATTAAACAGCTATTCTAATGCAGGACCAAAAAATAAAAGCAAAAAAAAAAAAAAGTATTAATCCCTGCAGCCCATAGCTATTTGTCACACTGAGGCAACTACCTCCTAGAGCTACGACTGTTCTCAAGGCGGCTTGAAAAGTTTAGAGATGTTAAGAGAAAATACTGACTAAAAAACATTTATTTTTTTATTTTTTTCCCCCACCACCCCTCCTCACACCCATTTGGCTTTTCCAACTTTATAGAGTGTTTGTGCAGAGTAATTTGTACTTGTCAGGGACATGGTTTGGGGGTTGTTAATTGTAAAGTATTGGGAACTACGGTATATATTGGAATTGAAAAGCATAATTTTATATGCTAAAACCAGAAAATAAAGCTGAAGAATGGAGATGTTCACACTTACATTATCTCCTTTCTCTTACCCTTCCTTTCTTTCCCTTGCCTTGCCTTTGCAGACATCCTAGCTTTTGCAGTCACTGCAGGGTTTTTTTTTCTTTCAAATTCATGATAAGTCCTCAAGAAATAGTCTTCAGTGACACAAGCGCATGCATTATATAATCCTAAATTTTCAAGGATGGTAAGAGTCGTCAGTAGCTTTCTCCCACTCACAGTACCAAATTTAGAACTTGACTATTACATAGTTTTATTCACAGTTATTCCCACCTCTACAGATTTGATACTATTACACCCTTTTGACTGTCCACATCTTTTCTGTTAATTTATTTCAGAGCATGAATTGTCAGGAGGCAGTATTGCATGGACGTTGTCCCTCTTCTGCCAGCTAATTTGAGATTCTCAAAGAAAACATTAATGGCCAAAACCGCATGCATTTAATAAAAGATTTGGGAAATGTGGGTGACAATGGGTTGTTGAGATTTCTGGATGATGTGAGCTTGTACCCAACAGGGAATTTAAGTAGTAGAAAAGGTAATTAAATAACGCTATAAATGAAGCATACTGCAATGCACAGAAGAATGAATAACCTGTGCTTTCCATAGAAACACAGATTTTAGAAGACTCCAGACAATTTAGGTGATTATAATTCTAAAAAGCATATTAACCTCAAGGAGAAATGTAGGTGTAAACCTGCTTTGAAGAAATGGCAGAGCATTCTGCAGTTTATATCAGCCACCTGTCTGTTGTTTTTGTGGTGTCACATGTGAGGATACCTTGTAAACTTTCTTAATCAGAATTTATATGCCATTGAGATGTATTGTGAAGTATTTAATCTCAGAGGCTGAGAGTTCTTCCTTTTCAAAAATAAAAGGGTCTTTCAAAGAATTCATGGGGTTTACAGCAAAATACAATTTTTGGTGAAATTTTTTGTCACTTTAACAATCACCTATAATAAAAAAAATCCTGATCTTAGTTCCAATAATGTCTCCCTTATTTTACATTTTCCAATGATGGGGAGATGGAAGAACTACTTTTTGTTTGTTATGTTTGAGTATTCAGCAAAATTTGAATAATATCTTTAAGAAATTGAAAGACTTAAAATTTCATTTTAAAAAAATCTTACAAAATGCATGTTTTCATTTAGCTCTAGCACATTTTTCAGGGTCATACATTCAAAATGACTACTAAGGAAGCATCCAGAAACAAAACAACAAGCATCTCTGAAATCCTGAATGTTAAAAAGGAACTAGCTAGCAAAAGCCAAACAGCTTTAAATCAGATAAAATACCAAACAAATCTTTTAGAAGTATACCAAAGTCACCATGATCAAAGTGCTTTTAGACTTAGAGTCCCTGGGAGTTCATGACAAAGCATATTTAGATTTTATTTAAATCTCTCCTCATTTAAGTAAGAAGAGTCTTAAGATTATCTGCTCCAGAAAAAAAAACAAAACAAAACAAAACGAAACAAACCACCACAAACAAACAAAAAAGAGAAGTTGTAGCAATGTTATCTTTATTTATATATTTTTAATGCAAGTTATTTGAACCTCTAATTTCAGGTGTTGGAGCCCAGTTTTGAGACCTGCATTACCAGATGAATGAAGACAGTAGCAACAGTACCCAACTTTAAGCTTTGTAAATTAATAGGGACACTCCAGAACAATCTCTCATCCTCATATGTAGAACCTATGGCCAAGAACGTTGACTGCTTGGAGCTGTCCTACTCCAGGTGTTTCCTCCTGCTAAAAAATCACAGTAGACTGGAAAATAGAAAATGAGAGAAATTTTAAGGGAATTATTTAAAATCTTATAAGAAATTAATTCAACATTTCTGAACACGCTACTTAATGCTTACTGGCCCAGATTGTCTCTGACTAAATGTGTAAGTGTGTACTAGTTCTCTATCTGTCCCAATACAGACAGGACATGGTCTGTCACACCCAGCTAAAAAGGATTTTAAGCATCAGAGTCTCACAGGATGATTCACAAACCTAATCTGACTGTTCCAGCGTCCTTTTTAAGTACTCCGTCACGCAATATTGTCGACAATTAAGACTATGGTTACTTAAGCAAGTAGCATTGATCATAAATTGCTCTGTAGGTGTTGAGAAAGATTTTGTTTTGGATATGGTCTTTGATGATCTGCCTGTTATACCCAGATGGACATATCCAGTTCAGTCTTTGCTGCACTCACTAAAATAGTGTCCAATATGACCGAAAACCACAGCAGCAAGGAAGAAGTGCAGGCACCAGTTTTGGGGAACCATGAGGTTGCGTTATATTCTCTGAAAACCATGAAATTAGCATTTGCTCATATGGGTTGTGACTAACTCTCACCGCTTAGACCACAGTAAATCTTCATTCGAAGTCCAGTGCTTTTTGTACTGTAAAAGGAAATTTTTACACTAACAAACAATGGGACAAAGACAGTTATGATTGATACTCAGATATATGTCCATAGAAATAGTATTTGAGCAGTCACAATAAATACGCATTCTCGACTGAATAAATACAAGTGGAGTTTCTCTTGTTTTCGTCAACCTACTTCACACATTATTTTTCAGCTTTATGGGCTTCGGCCAAGTAAGTCATCTATTTTTTTCTGAAATATTTTCTCATGCACATTCATAACTCATATACCGTATTTTATACTTAGAAAGGAGTGGGAGGCATTCATGGTTTCTTTGCTTTGGTTTTTGCACAGTTTATGACGCAGAGGGAATTTAAAGGCTGGTTAATCTTTAAATCAATGACTAAAAAAGAATATTATTAAGATCTTTTTAAGTGTAAACCAATTTACCCTTTAGTAACTATAAGGTTCTCTCTGTGTTGCTTTTTTATCTTTTTTTCTGAGTCCATCCTCTGAGGAGTTTTTCCTTTTATTCTGGTGTTAATTACTTCTAGAAAATGATGAAACCTGTATATTCTATAACTTCCCCAATAAGGATGGAAAACGCTTACAAACTGTAGGGATCACAGCTGTATTTTGCAAGTCAGTAGATAAAATGTCCTTAGTTTGTGTTAGGTTATTTCCATCTTTTTGCTCTTATGACCTTGAATCAGCTTCTGAAATGGTTCTTTCCAACTACTAAATTTATGGTGATAGAGCATATAATTTATTTTTTTTTTTCTGTTTGGATATATGAATTATAATACACGAGAGGCATTTTTCCTGTTTTATTAAAAATTTCTTTCCCTGCCACACCAGATAATATATACTCATCTTTCCCTTTGGTAGTGTAACAGGCTATTTACTTTGAACCCATGCTGCACATAGAAATTAAGACAATTTATATAATTCAAACAGTGTGGAAGCCACATCTGCATTTGCAGAGAGAACTGACTCCATAGTGATATCTCCTGATGCTGTGGCTAGCAATTAGTATGATTCACATTTTTGTTTTCTTTGTGCTATAACGTTTGAAAGTACTGAAGTTTTATTATGAAAGGTTTCACTGTTGGGACAATTCGTTAACTGTGTAATAAATACACTGCTGTTTTCACAGTCTTTTGTATGTATTGTGTCTTAGTAGTAATTTTGTTAATTAATGACAAGAAATGTAAATACAAGTCAAGTTTCAATATACCATAATTGAATTATCTTGATACCATTTGAATAACTGCGTCTGTAGTCAGTAAGGCAGGAAGATATGGAAGAAAAATGAACACTGATAAAGAGGAATAAGAATAATAAGAAGGAAAGTTACAGCAATTCGTATTAAGATATGTAGGGCTGTGACTGCAGGTCATGAAGTTGCAAGCAATAAAAGTTGTCTTTGTGCCTTTTCCACTTCCTGAGTCTTGAGGAGTATTTGGGAATACCAGTCATGTCCTTGCCCCTGCAGGGAAGGATCTCTTTCTAAGGAAGTGTATCTAGGATCTGTGGAAATGGTATCTAGACAAATCCTAAAGGTTATGATATAGCAACACCTTCTGCCATTGCTCCAACTCTGCCACATAAAGATTCTACAGCTCAGGGAAAACACCTGGTGAAAAACATTTGCATTTCCAGCCCCTCGACATAACCTCTGCAGCCATTGGACCACTGTGGGAAGGAAACAAGCACATGCTTTGGGATTTTTATTTTCTGTAGAGAGTTTGAAATACACTGAAAGCAGACTTACTGTATTTCACTTCTGGTTTTTTCCTCTCTTTTTGAATGACAAGCAATCTAGGAGTTTTATTAGAGAGGCAGGAAGATGAACTCAGGGTTGCTTTTTGCCAGGGAAGAAGAAAATAATTCAGGACTCCACCAAAAGCTCCTTGCCGCCAGCATGAATTTTTCCATGGAGTATACAGGGCTTTGAGTCAAGAAACAGCTCTTCCTCAGCTGGCACTCCAGAAAAGAGAATGAAAAGACAAAACAAAACAATAGAAAGATACTAAGAATCCCTCAGTTTTATTTATTACGATATCAATACATAGATTTCATGTTATATTTTTCATCTTATCTACATTTGTAGGCTTTTGAGAAATAAATTGCCCTGGACTGCTGCAGGATAATCTACTAAATAGCCATAATGCAGAGATGTTTCTATACTCTGTGCTTACATATCACTGGAGAAAGTAGCATTCAAAACAATCCCAGTGTTAACATGAATCTATTCATAGATCACATTTCTGCATACAGGTGAAGGAATAAACTGAAATGCATTTGCAATCTGTGCAGGGGACATTGCTAGCTACCACATATATCCATCCAGTCCCCTTTTTATTTTTAGATGCATTTTTTTTTGCCTAAAGTAAGCAAGATTCATTTTTCATATATACTACTCAATTATATATATTTGAAGACAGCAGTTATCCTTGTCACTGTGTACTGTTTACAGGTGTTTCTGTGTTATCAAAAATTCAGTGATGATAACTGCTTTACTAATAAAAAATCAAAAGATTAAAACCCAGTTAAAATAGATGAAGTACTTCCAGAGACAAACAAAACAAACAATTTAGATAAATTCATTATCTGTTCCTGGTAAGCATTGAAAAAATATACTACTAAGATTTTTTATTTTTTTTTCAGGGAAGATTGTCTTCATCTGAAACTTCAACATTTTATTCACTCTGTTATTTTAAGATCTGAGCGAAACACAGGAGCTGTCAAAGTAAAAAGCAATGATCACATTGGCTTGGCTACAGGCTGTTAAAAGAAATCCATGGTTACTTGTAATACATTTAACAATATTTAACTGACATACCACTTCTTTCTTATGTGTGATTTAATGCCAGAACTTTTTAATGTTTGTTTCACAGCTAACAAACTAACAGAAAGCATTAACTGTTTTACAATCAGAAAAGAGATCAGAGCCTTTTACTTTTCATACTGTGGAAGGTAGTGTTTAAAATAGTTCTCCTGCTGTATATAAAACCAAATTAAATTATTGCTCTTGAAGTTTCAAATAACACAAAATGGCACAGTTTGTCCCAAAAGAAGAATGTTGGTTAAAAGTTAAACAAAATAATCTAACATTAGGGCAATCATCATATAAACCTGTTGCTGCCTTTCTGTCTTGATGCAAGGAGATATTTTTCTGTTACTCTAGTGAATGACAGTCTTTTTCTCAGTCAGGGTATCCTGAAATAACTTTAGCATATGTCTGTCATTAGAAATAGTAAAAGAAGTGGAAGTTATCTTTATGTGGGAACTATAAAGCTATTTTTAGATAATACTGTTATGTATAAAATTGTTTTAAATAGCACGTGTTTTAATATTAAATAAACCTTTCTTATTCATAATATAAAAATTAATTTATTCTATTCGTTGATAGTGGTAGGCAGTACCATCCCGTATTTTATTCTTCCTGTGTTTTTTTTAATAAACTTTGATTTAAAAATTTTCACTTTATTATATCAATAAACAATTCTTAAGTGGATTAAGAGATTGCCCACATGCAGATCTTAAAAGGTAATGGAGAGTTAGTAGTCTTTATCAAACGACCATCTAGGCTTAGGTTTATATTTAGGTTCTTCAGAAAGAAAAACCACGAGGTAACCAACTTAGACAAAGAAAGGATAGGCATTTAGGAAGAAAGAGTACAGGTAAACTTAGAGACCGTGATGTATTTTAGAACACTTGATATAGTTTGTGGACTACTTCAGAATTCATTAACCACCACCACCCCCAATTAAATGGTTGAATAATATATCTAATATTTCCAATATCTAATATTGTTATTAATTAAAGATTAACAAGAAACTTAAAAATCACTCTTCTTAATTTAACAAGAAAGTTTTATAAGGACTTCTTACAGCGTGGAAGTAGCTTTATGTGGAGTAAACATATTGTACTACAGTGCAATATATGAAGACTGAAGTTGTTGATGAAATGATACAGTAAATGTTACGTGACAATCAGTAATTACCACGAGTACCAAAACTTTTATATGTTTGAGAAACACATGAAAGACGTAAGCATAAGGGCCCCAATTTGTCTGCAACCATTCCAGAGGAAGGATATAATTGAATACTGATTCATGACAAATGGTATTTTTGCCTTAGCATGCAAGAGTTTTATTACATATTTTTATACAAACTGTATAAAACCTCCAAAAGGAAAATATTAGAATATAGTCTTCCAGTTAAGGCAAAGCCTCTAACACAAACTCAAAAACTTGTTTCAACTCTTTGCTGCTGTACATACCTACTGCTCTCTGAGTTCCTTAACAAACAGGTTATGCGCTATCCCAATCTAATTGTCTCCTTTCTTCTGGTGGTTTTGGGGCAAGGATCTGAAACTCTTATTTCTTCTTTCACTACAGATTTCTGTGTTCACCTCACTGCTCTGAACCGAGCTGGAAAGTGATGTGCTTCCTGACATAAGTCACTGTTACACTTTTTCCTTCTTGCCTTCTCTGTGTATTCCTATGTTTTTCTTCCTCATTCCTTGACTTTTCCAAGAATTTCCTGTAGATAAAGGTCTTACCATGACTAATAGACTTCTGTGAAATTTTGAGCGAAAGATAAGCAACTTGCCTGCCTATAAATGTTTTCTAACATGCTGGTTTATGACAAACTGTAGCAGTAGGCTCTAAGGTAGATTTGTAATGATACACAATTTTAAACATTTTGCAATAAATTAAAGAGTAAATGAAAATGACAGAAAGGCTGTGTTTGTCCACACACCCACGTG
Organism: Psophia crepitans; assembly: GCA_013399095.1. NCBI lineage: Eukaryota > Metazoa > Chordata > Aves > Gruiformes > Psophiidae > Psophia > Psophia crepitans. The sequence continues at coordinate 88,206 of VWZZ01006943.1, forward strand.
CACTTTTATCCTGAAATAAACAAGCAAGCAAGCAAACAAACAAATGGGTAGAGAGAGAGAGAGAGAGAGAGAGAGAAATATGGTGCGCTTTTTTTACCAGGAAAGTTAGTCACATTTCATTGCTGTATGTCAACAGTGCTAAACAGACTTACTTTGTGTGAATGCAAGCATTTTCCTTGTTCCTCCTGAATTTCACCATGGAACCTGTATTAAAATGAACAAGACCGATACAAGTCAAAATCATAGAATTATTATGCTAATTGATTGTGAAATTATAATTCACTTATCAGATTTCTTGAGATTTGTTTTCACTCTGGGTTAATCTTCCAGGTAGGATAAATCAAGACATTTGCAAACTATACAATCAAAAATATTCTGTAGTATAAGTCAAAAAGTGTTTTCTTACTGAATATCTGTAACACAACAGTATTGCAGATTATTACCAGAAATCATGGTCAGGAGCTATGAAAGATAGACTAGTATCACGAGAAATATAAATACCTTCTAAGTAAAGAAATTATAATGCATAATGAACTTCGGATTCTTATTTTCATTCTGGTTTCCAAGATCAGATCATAGCCAGAGGTTTAACTTTTATTTCTCTTTTTTTTCTTTTTTTTAAATTAATAATTAAGTTGACTTCAAGAGTTAGCCAGAAGCTTTGGGGATCTGGAGGCTTACAAACACAAACAGTCATTACATTGCTCACATTACTTCCCTACTGCAGCACTGCTGCAGTGATTGGTGTCACTTGCATAAGGTCTCAAACTGCTCATCAGTGCTTAGTAAATCACAGAAATCTTACTTAGATCTGCTTCATGGATGGAGGTTCCGGAGGTGAGATGTGGCTGACTTTTCAACCCCTGCTAAAACTAACCAACCAAACCAAAAACCACACACACACACACACATACACATACAAAAACCAAACCAAAACAAACTACCCAACAAAAAAAAACCAACAAAGCAAAATCCTAAATTTCTAAGCTGTGTTTTCTAGCCTTAATATTTCCTTTACTGTAGGTAGAACCCTGTTGTTAAAAATTGCCTACGCACTGGGAGTATATGTAAAACTATCTTCCACTTTTCAAATAAACCTGGTAGTATGAATGTTCAGCTTAGCACTGGGAAAAGGTGAAGACTTGGAACTGTCTTGTGCAATGGATGAAATTATAGTCTTGACTTGGAAGCATCTTGGATATCAATTACTGGGACTTGGACAATACTCAGAAATAAACTTATACGTTTTCACTTAGGATCAGATCTTGGATGGTATAAATCCTGCAGGTGTCTACATAAAGCAACTTCACTTTGATTATAGGACTATACAGAGATTTCAAACAGTGAACATTGAATAAATTTATGAATTTCTAACTGAACAGCAGTTTTAGCTTCTCTCTACTGTTTACTGATCTAAGCTCTCCCAGGCTTTTAATCCTCAAAGAGCTAAGAAGTTCAATCAAAGTCTAAATTACAGGTCTTGACAAAAAGGCTGTATTGACTCCGCTCCAGAAAACAAGTCCTCATTTCTAGCAGTGACATAAGACAAGTTTTGTTAAAATAGAAAATAAAAGGAAAAAAAATTTAAAAATGTGATTAATCTCTTTTCTGAGAAAATACAGATAAGGAGGAAACTGTGAGGTTGTCAGAAAAACTTATGCATCACACATCATTCCTTATTTGTCTCCCAGGAAAAGATGAGGTATCAGATGGATTCCAGGTGTAGGATTCAATATACAGTGTAGTTCAGATACAACTGCTTAAGACAATGATGCTTAGGAAATTCTGCTTGGCTTCCAGCTGCTTTTCTAGAAGGGTGAGGATCCCTTGGGAATCTTGTGTGAAATCTCCAAGTCATTGGGAGTGTCTCAGGTAAACCTGATCATATCAAACAGCACTGTATACCTATTAATCCAACTGAACTGAGCCCTAATGCCATCTTAAGTGCTGCAAAGTGTCCACACTGGCCTCCCAGTAGAGCTTCCTCAAGTCTTCAGGTCTCACTGACACTCATGTCATGTCTTTGAATCCAAATGAGTTGTTTTTAGTTTCTCTTGGCTAATTTCACACAACTATATCCTACCTAAGACAACACTGATGAATGAGCTGAATGTCAGCTCATGTACAACTCAGTGTTGTACACTGAGTAAGGAGACTTTGATGTCTAGTTACCTTTATACACACAAATTTAACTGTCCTGAAACAGAACTGAATCCCTCCATAACAGCCTCCATGTTTCAAAATGAAGCAATATCATAGGTCAAGAAAAGCTGAAGTTGTTAAATGAAATTTAATAGCACTTAAAGGAGCTATCCAAACTGGTAAACTGCTTTGCCTGGTGAGTACCTGTACTGGATCTGGCTGGGACATAGTTAGCTTTCTCCATAGCAACCCATATAGTGCTGTGGTTTTGATTTGTGACTAAAACAATATTAATAACAGACCAACATTTTAGCTATTGCTGAGCAGTACTTACAGTGTCAAGGTTTTATCTTTTTTCCCACTTCAACCCTTTAGTGACTAGGTTGGAGAGTACACAGGAACTTGGGAGGGATCACAAGCAGGACAGCAGATCTGAGATGACCAAAGGGATATTCCATGTCATATACATCATGCTAAACAATAAGAAGTGAGGGAAGGAGTTTTTTTGGGGACGGCAGCCGTTTCTGGCAGACTGGCTTGGCATCAATCTATTTGGGGGAGGTGGTACATGATTGCCATTGCATCACTTCAATTGTCTTCCTTTGCTTGCTAAACTATCTTTATCTTGATCCATTGGGGGTTTTAGCTTTTATTTTTTCTGTTGTTTCCCTTTGTCCAATTGGGATGAGGGCACTCCCTCAATGAGCTGCTGTGTGGTACTTAGCTGCTGGCCAAGGTTAGTCTACCACAACACCATACTAAACATACACGGTCTATCGTCTTCACCTGGATAAAGAATAAAATTTTGTGGAAAACTGGCATCCTACCCTGCTGACAAGACAATGCTGTTAAAAGCCCACTCCTTTCATGCCAATACCTGTCTGCATTATCCAAGTCTGCAACAGCAAATATTTTCTGGGAACAGCAACAGCAAATGACCCAGAAGTGCTAGATATATAATGGAGTTGAATGCTCCATTAATAAGTTTGCTTAATAATAATATCAAATAATAATACCAAACTGGGAAGTGCTATTGACTCTCTTGAGGGACAAGATGCCTTGCAGAGGGATCTAGAGAGACTGGAGCATTGGGCAATCCTCAATGGCATGAAATTTAACAAGAACAAATCACAGAATCATAGAATCATTTGGGTTGGAAGGGACCACAAGGATCATCTAGTTCCAACCCCCCTGCCATGAGCTTCTGCACTTGGGATGGAGTAACATCAGGCACAAGTACAAATCGGGAGAGGGGGGCACTGGAGAGCAGCTCTGCAGAAAAGGATCTGGGGGTGCTGGTCAACAACAGCTCAATATGAGTCAGCGCGTGCCCTGGGAGCTTAGAGGGCAAACCACATCCTGGGATGCATCGAACACAGTGTAAGCAGCCAATCAAGAGAGGTGGTTATCTCACTGTATTCAGCACTGATGTGGTCTCACCTTGAGTACTGTGTGCAGTACTGGGACCCATAATTTAAGAATATGAAGATCCTTGAAACTGTCCAGAGGAGGGCAACAAAGCTGGTGAAAGACCTGGGAGAAATGTACTATGAGGAGCAGCGAAAGACTTTGGGCTTGTCGTTTGGAGAGGAGGCTGAGGGATGACCTCATGGCTCTCTACAGGTTCATGAGGAGGTGAAGTGGAGAGGGAGGTGCTGAGCTTTTCTCCCAGGATTTTCAGGACATGCGTATGGGGCTGTAGATATGACATACAATTTACAGGAGATCCATGGCATTCTACAACAGCAACTGGAGCCCAGGGGAAAATACTCCACTAATAAAATGCACCAGATATAGTACACCAGATGCTTTTGTTTAGGTTAGTGCATTCTGGATGAGTCCCAACGTGCATGTTGTATCTGTAGACATGTATACATAGAAATCTAAATGCAGGCATCTTAGTTACTGAATCTTATTCCTGCTGCACTTTTCCATCACACTAGGCATATATTTTTCGCTCACACTGGAAACTCTCACAGTTAGAGACCATCTTTTTAATCTATACTTTAAATGGATCAAGGAAGCTGGTTGGTTTTTAGATTCTTGGGAATTACAATATATAAATGTTTTATGAACCACATGTTTGAGTATGAAACGATCTAGCCTTGGGTTTTTTTTGTTTTTGTTTTGCTGGTTTTTAACCTTGTATAAAGCATAAAGGCTTTTGTGCAGAGACTACTACACAATGCTGCAGGCTACATGCTTAGTAATTGCTTCCCACCAAATTTGAAATCAAATATTAACCTGCTGTTTCTGTGGTGCTTTAGTATCATAGTTATAACGTTGATATAAGATTCCGTGACTTTTGCCCACTGCCTTGCAAAGCAGCCTCATAAACTGAACACAGTTTGTCCCTTAGTCTGTAATGAGTAAAGAGACAGAGAAAATTCATCCCTCCATTGATTTTCATAAAGCAACATCAAGCAGAGAGTAAGATCAGTATCATCTTTTAACTCATCTGTGACCTTAATGTATTTTTCAATCCAAGAAATCTTTCAGTGGAAGTTTTGAGGACAGATAATTAAACTAAAACAAAACCAAAACAGTTTTGGGACAGAGACTGGAAGCATTATGAGATATTATCCAATGCATTGCTTAAAATAACAGGACACTGGACTAATTGAACCAGGTAGCCCTTTTCATTCATGAGTGTCTAATACAATGCTGTTATTAATGAGCTGCATTTGCACATCCTGAGGGAACTGTTGGATAAAGTGACCAAGCCATTCTCCATCATATTTGAGAAGTCGTGGCAGTCTGGTGAGGTCCCCACTGACTGGAAAAGGGGAAGCATAACCCCATTTTCAAGAAGGGACAGAAGGAGGACCCAGGGAACTACAGACCAGTCAGTCTCACCTCTGTGCCAGGCAAGATCATGGAGCAGATTCTCTTGGAAACTATGCTCAGGCACATGGAAAATAAGGAGGCGATTGGTGACAGCCAACATGACTTCACAAAGAGCAAATCATGCCTGATAAATTTGTTGTCATTCCATGATGGGGTCACAGCTCTAGTGGACAAGGGAAAAACAAATAATATCATCTACTTGGACATGTGCAAAGGATTTGACACTGTCCCGCCCAATATCCTTGTCTCTAAATTGGAGAGGCATGGATTCAACGGATGGACCCCTCGGTTGATAAGGAACTGGCTTGGTGGCTGCACTCAAAGTGTTGTGGTCAACGGCTCGATGTCCAAGTGGACATCAGTGATGAGTGGTGTTCCTCAGGGGTTGGCACTGGAACTGGCACTGTTTAACATCTTTGTCAGTGAAGTGGACAGTGGGATTGAGTGCACCCTCATAAAATTTGCCGATGACACCAAGCTGTGTGGTGCGGTTGACATGTTGGAGGGAAAGGATGCCATCCAGAGGAACCTTGACAGGCTTGAAAGGTGGGTCTGTAGGTACCTCAAAGTTCAGCAAGGCCAAGTGCAAGGTTCTTTATGTGAGTCAACGCAATCCCAAGCACAGCTACAGGCTGGACAGAGAATGGATTGAGAGCAGCCCTGAGGA
>VWZZ01006943.1:93933-116815 GCA_013399095.1 Psophia crepitans
CTGAGGGAGTTGGGCTTGTTCAGCCTGGAGAAGAGAAGGCTCCGGGGAGACCTACTTGTGGCCTTCCAGTACCTATAGGGGGCCTACAGGAAAGCTGGAGAGGGCATGTTTACAAGGACAGGGAGTGACAGAACAAGAGGTAATGGGTTTAAATTAAAAGAGGGTAGGTGTAGATTAGATATTAGGAGGAAATTCTTTACTGTGAGGGTGGTGAGGTACTGGAACAGGTTGCCCAGAGAAGTTGCCGAGGCCCCCTCCCTTGAAGTGTTCAAGGCCAGGTTTGATGGGGCTTTGGCAACCTGGTCTAGTGAAGGGTGTCCCTGCCCATGGCAGGGGGATTGGAACTAGATGATCTTTAAGGTCCCTTTCAACCCAAACCATTCTATGATTCCATGATTCTATGATTAAATACAGAATATCTGTACATATTTTGTTTTAGAATTTCATTTGGTACTGTAATTAAAAACAACACTGACATATCGTCCCACAATCTTCTTTTTAATGTAAAATTCTCTACCACTCCACACCATAAGGAGACATTGTAAAAATTAACATAAGTTTGTCAGAACTCCAGGCAGCCTTTTGTTTGCTTGTTTGTTTTAAAACTAGATAGATATTGTGGTATCTGACTGTGCAGATCTTCACTCTCAGAATGAAAGCACCAGTTATTTCTAGATACTTGTTCACACAGTTGAGTATAGGAAGAGGAAATGCACCAGTACCAATAGTAATACAAATAATGAACATAGAAATCTTGGTTGCCCTACTGAAAGAGAAATAAAAAATATTTTTAACAAATTAACACAGCTTTTTGGTGTGTTGAATCTGAATTGTAGTGCCACAGATAGAAATAGTGTATAAAATAATGGGAAAAATTCAGCTGGGAGGGATTCTGGAGGTGTTTTGAAAAATAGATCAGTTTGCCATGGGACTCAACTAGTTAAGTTTTGGAAGCACCCAGGGGTGGATATTGCAAAGTTTATCTGACCAATCTGCTTAGGTCACTGCTCTCATGATGAAGAGCTACTTCCTCGTGCACAGCTGTAATTGCCTTTGCTGTGACCCTTTGTTGCAACTTGTGGCCAGCACACCATGTCCTTTCACCATGCACCTCTAGGAAGAGTCAGGTTCTATCTACTATGTAGTCTCCTCTCATATAGTGGCAAAAGGTAGGTTTGTCTGCAGCAGGAGGTGCTGGTCTATGACCAACCCAGTAAGAAAGGCACTCAAACTCTCTAAAACATGATTTGAACAGTTATTAATTAGAGTTAAAGGAAGAATAGCATAGATAATCTGATACTCCTTTTGATACTGGGAATCCTGAGTTCATCTCATTTTATAACTGCTCCATGAACCAACCCATTGGCAACATATCATTTGAGTCTTCCAGAAAAGTGCACGGAAAAAAAAAACCCATAGAGAGATTAAATTTGAGGGCTTCATGTTTATTTTGTCCATTCTGAGGGTTTGGGACTTAATTTTTTTACTTCATTGAGTTAGTAATTTTTACAAAAATGAAATATTTTTATTTTCTTCAGACAAGAAAACTTTATGGTCTGAAGAGAGTAAATGAAAACTGACATTTTTTTATACATATCATAGCATTAATGTTAGACAAAATCCAATGTTTCATCATTAAAGCCTATGTTCTACTAAGAAAGAAATATAAACTATTGCAGGGCCTTCCTGATTTGTCATTATATCTGCCTAATATCTACTGTATTTATCTTTAAAATACAAAATAGTAACATTCCTATTAAATCGTTGTTAATAAAGACAGTTACATATCCTGTACAGCAACGTTAACTTGAAAATAAGATAAAGATCGAAGTGAACTCAGATTTTAGCTTAATCAGTGAAAATTCCTACATTTCTGCTATGTTTAGGAAATCAACAACACATCTCCAAATGAGAGAAAATTTAAACCTACTTGAAATCATATAGACATAAGCATAGGCTGTTGTTCTGAGAAATGTAATAGTTGGTTATTGACATGCCTAATGCTGTTGAAAAAATGGACATTTTCTGGTCATGCAAACCTCCAAGCTCTAATGAAATTCACAATGATCATAGATTTTCTTTTCCAGAGTGTAGTTATGCTTTTCTCTTGAAACTGTTACTTAATACTTAATTTTGTGGTATAATACTTAATCTTTCTGCTATTAAAGATTAATCTTTTTTTATCCAATGTGGATATTGAGAAAACCTATTTCCAACAACTTTTAAAATATTTCTACATTATTATCTGCTGACTCAACATCCTTCCTTTAAAGAATTCTTCTTCTTTCAGTCTTCTCACAAATTATATTTCAAGGACCTGATTATCAGCATCCCTCACTTCTGGACTCTGATTGTGTCATATCTTCTTGCAGCTCATGCCTGAGAACAGGACTGCAGGTGAGCTTGAGCTCTGACTGATGCTGACTGGAGCTGACATGTTGGCTCTCCAACTACATACCGCACACAATAGCGATATGGTGACACTGCTAAACCAAGATCTGTTCTTACAGACTTCTTACAACAGCTGTTTTACCCTATTCTTTACCTGTAGAATTGGTCATTCCTAACTAGATGACCTACCTAGCACTTGTCATAGTTTTATCTTTTTATTCTTTTTCAAGCCTTCTTTTTCTTCAAGTTATTAAGTTAACTTTGGTTTCTAGTGTTCTGAAAAAAACCCCAAAACCCTGAACTTAAGCTTCCAGAACTTCCCTCTTGAAATCTCAGAGTTTGAGTCTCAAAAGCCAAGGTGGAATTTCATTTGTTTGGAAATATTTGATGTCTCACATCCAAGTAAGTTGATAATGATTTCTGTGTTGCTTTCCAGGTACTAACAAATAGTTTGACTAATGATGATTTCCAGGAACTGAGACGAAGCTGTGTGATTATTCTATTCTCCCCTTTGCTGGTGGTTTTGTGGTTGTCCTACATACCACAAAATAATTTGAAAACATGTAATTAACCTAAGTCCCTCTAATTTGCTGAATAATTTTCAACACTGAGTCTCTATTATTTTGTAGGTATTATTTGTGTTAAGCACTTGTTCATATCTAACTTCAAGATCATGTGGTATCATATGAAGATCTCTGTTGTTAAAAATGGAAATCTAATCCATTTTGTGTTTCATTGCTTTTTTTTTTTTTACCATTCAATATTAATTTACAAATTGCAAAATAAAATTGTCAATTATTCACAGGAGATTTCTGTCCCTTTGGGATTTCAGTTGCTTGATAATCCATAAATGTGATTTTGACTTTACCCCAAAATTATTTCACTGCAACCTTTTTAATGTAAAAAGAATGTTGTACAAATCAAATTAGGAGTGAAAGTCTTCTCTTTGCTTTTCAATACAGTTTACTGCAAGATCGACTCTTTTGCAGCCAATAACTTAGCATCTCCACTGCTCAGTTTTCACAGACAGATTATGATTTAAATTATCTATCATCCACATTTCCATATCAATGCCCAAGAAAAACTAAGATTAGGAAAATAGATAACCAGCGTAGAAATTAAGAGATTATGGAACACATTTTTGTTTGACATAAATGGCTGCTGCTCTACAGAAGTCAATGAAAATGACTCAGTAAATGTAGCTGGAAAATATGGTAAAATCTGTCTTGCAAAAATAAACAGCTATGTACTTTTTATACTGCAATATATATGGCCTAGTTGAGCAGATGTTTTATTCCAGGAAATACAATCTTTTATTCAGGTGAACCTAATCCTGTTGTTAGATTAAGTTTCTCTTTAAATGTTCGATATATAGCAGCGGGGAAAAAAAAAAATCCATTGCAAAGATCTGAAAAACTGTTGAAGAGCAAGTAAAGTTAAAATTTGGGCAAGGAATGTCAAACAGAGAGAATGGGATGGTAGGGTACTGTGTCGTGATAAAGCATGTAAGCTCCTTCATTAACAGGTTGCTGTCCTATAGCCTAATGAATATAAATAATACTGATTCTGAATCTAGACAAAAGAAGTTGTGAAGCTGAATACAAGTGAAACAGCATGGAGAAGCTGCCTGCTTCGCCTCTTAAGGCCTTTGATGGACTTTCTTCTCCTGGCGTAATCCATTATAGTCCCTAGAGATGTAAAGTTATTAAATACACATTTCTATGAAGTGCCAAATTAGTGAGTACCATGCCTTGTTTTACCACTTAATTTTCTGAGCCTTTTACTCATTTTATATATCATCAGGAGCCAAAGCTGAGTTTGCAGCTAGGAGGTCTATGAGATTCATCTCGGCTCCATTTCCTTAACTTCCTATCAATTCACTTTAGAGGAAAATATTTTTCAAGGTTGTTAAAGATTACAGAGAGGAACCTAGTGGGATTTTCAAAGTGCCTAGACACCTAAATCCAATTAACCTTTATCTCAACTGCCTGTAGGCTTTTCTGAAAATTCTAACCTAAGAAAATACTCAAACAGCAATACCTGCAAACTTTAACAGAGAAAAATAAAGTTGAAATTTTTTTTTTGTCATGCAAAATATAATAGGCTTGAGGTTCACATTTTTGCTTTTGATTTTTCTGTAGAATAATGTCAGTTCTGCATCTACTGTTATCCCTGCCTTTCATTCTTCCTCTATTCTGCAGTTATCAATCAGCCCAGATTCTTTGCCAACATTGACATGCTAACATAGTCTTTACAAATTGATATGAACTTAAACTCGTCTGTGTCTTCTGATATGGACTTCCTACTGCTGTGAATCATAGAGCAGCCACCAATTATTATGTAACCTAATGCTGCTGCAAATCCTTTATAAAAAAGATTCTCACTGACATGATTCCTGCCTGAGTTTGAAAAAAATCCAGGAGACTAAAATCAGGCTTGGCTTTAATTCATAGAATCATAGAATGGTTAGGGTTGGAAGGGACCACTAGGATCATCTAGTTCCAACCCCCCTGCCATGGGCAGGGATGCCCTCCACTGAACCAGGTTGCCCAAAGCTTCATCCAACCTGGCCTTGAATGCTTCCAGGGATGGGATCTCCACAGCTTCTCTAGGCAACCCGCTCCAGTGCCTCACCACCCTCACAGGAAAGAATTTCTTCCTAATACCTCATCTAAATCTCCCCCCTTTCAGTTTAAACCCATTACCCCTTGTCCTGTCACTACACTCCCTAACAAACAGTCCCTGGCCAGCTTTCCTGTAGGCCACCTTTAGGTATTGGAAGGCCACAATTAGATCTCCCTGGAGCCTTCTTTTCTCCAGGCTGAACAACACCAACTCCCTCAGCCTGTCCTCATAGGAGAGGTGCTCCAGCCCTCTCATCAACTTTGTGGCCCTCCTCTGGACTCAGCAGCTCCATGTCTTTCCTGTACTGGGGACCCCAGAGCTCGATGCAGTACTCCAGGTGTGGCCTCACCAGTGCAGAAGAGAGGTGCACGATTGCTTCCCTTGACTTGCTGGTAACTTTGTTCAGTCAGTGATGATTTTTCACAAGATGAAATGCAAGAAAGACTTGTGTATTTCAATAAGAGACACATGAGTTTGTCAGGGATTTTTCATGTTTACTTTTTCTTGTGAAACACTTTGTACTGAACTGCTTATGTTGACCCTATTTTTACTCTGTACCAGTTATATGTATGCAGTTCTGTGACAACTAGAGAAATGTCATTTGCTTAATTTTTAGAAACCCATTTCTTTACCCATTGGCCTAGTCCAAGTTAAGATTTGTGAGCCAGCAATTACATGTATTAATAGAGTAAGACATATCTTTGATTCAACTATTGGAATTAGATTTTTAGTAGAAAACAAAGTCCCAAATCATCAGTTTGTCTACTAAGATGTCTGGACTGTTGTGAAGATGAAGATCTAGAAGGTCTTTTTTGGAGTGGCAGATCAGGTCCCTTAGCAGTTTTTTTATTTCAAGAGAAAGATCCAGAATGCAGCATTTGTTTTTCTGTAGGTTTCCTCATAGCGGTTTTTGCTAGAGCAATTTAGTACAGAATTTTTTTTTTCTGGAATGATGTTTTGATGGTTTTATGCATTATTATTTGATTTGCTTCAAAAAATGATCTGTGTAGTGAGTTTAGACCAGAACATACAAAAGAGCCCTTCCACATGCTGCTCATAAGCAAAGAAGAACTCAATTACTGAGGGTGGGAATGTAGCTGAATCAGTGATGAATTAATAAAAATAAAGCTATGGACATTATTAGGAGGACCGTGAACTAGTCTACCAAGTCCTCCCTATACGAAGTCAGAGTAGCTCTAATACTGTCTGATACTTCCAAATTAATCACAAGTAGACACAGAAATCTGGTGTAAGTCACACTTGTCTATGTATGATTGTCTGTCTACATACACACACATATGCATGTGTACACTTCTTTTTTCCTTCCTGTGCCTAAAACAGTCAAAAATAGTGATGTTAATAATAATCTCCTTGAATGATTCTGTTTAGTGAAAGATTCAGATTTCCAAAGTACTTATGCAAACATAATCGCATTGTATTCATCCTTTTTTATCATTATACAAGTCTTTACTGTCTGCACATTGGTACCAATTTTTGTATTAGCTTCCATGTCCCTGATGACAATATTGGATAGAATCAAGACTAAAACAGTACTTTTGAAAAATCTTCCTTTTGTGAATGATGTGAAAGTGTCATTCACAGTTATATTGTTATTCACAGTTATATTTGAAACCATATAATCTATTCTTAAATAGTGCCAATTCTGTATCATACTTTATTAAGTCCCTCTATTTTAATTTTCTTTTTCAGACAATCTATTAGGTGCTAACGACATAGATTTATTTGTCAAGGTTTCTTTTCCGTATAATCTCTTCCATTCTTTAGTTATTAACTTCCTGTTCTATCTAGGATTGATATTACAGTGTGAATATTTGTGTAATCCAAGTGTGTTGTCTTCATTTCCCGAATACTGACAGGAGTACACTATAGTGCCAATCTCTTTGTATCTGTTATGTTGAAAATCGACATCAGCAGAAATCACCCCAGTCAATTCTTTTACTGTACTAGAAGTGTTTATCTTCTGCTTACAGATTGTCTCCTACATATTTATGTAGCATTCATGTGGTGGCTTTCACATGGTTCTCCATCTGAAAAGTAGTGTAGAATATGAATGAGATGCCTCTGCTTCTAATATTTCTGTTGTCCCAAGCTGATGAAACGATGATCAGAATATCAGTTTTCAAAAGCTAAAATCAAATTATACATTCAGAATCAAAGTCATATGATGTATCTATGCAACACTATTCTGTTGCAGCCTGTAAAATGTGTGGAAATAACTGGTGTTCTGAACACATAATATTTCAGACAGCTTATACGGAAGGGATGACTTTTGCAGTAGCTTACAGATAGTTACAGAAATTTATTCTACAGAGTAGGAAATTTCCTACAGGATTGTTGGTATTATGAAGTATTCAACATGATAGATAATTTACAGACCAGGCAAATTTAACCTTTATAAGGAGGTGACTTTTTTGACCTCTTTCTTCAGGGAGACCTTGTTGCCCTCTACAACTACCTGAAAGGAAATTGTGGCGAGCTGGAGGTCGGCCTCTTCTTGCAGATAACTAGTGACAGGACTAGGGGGAACGGCTGCAAGTTGCCCCAGGGGAGGTTCATATTGGAGATTAGGAGAAATTTCTTCTCAGAAAGGGTGGTCGGGCATTGGAACAGGTTGTCCAGGGAGGTGGTGGAGTCACCGTCCTTGTGGGTGTTTAAGGAAAGGTTAGATGCAGTACTGAAGGGCATGGTTTAGTGGTTAATAGGTGGGGGGGATTGGTTGGACTAGATGATCCTTGAGGTCTCTTCCAACCTTAATGATTCTATTCTATGATTCTATTCTATTCTATTCATACCCCCTCAGCTAATGAAGAGAAGTTCTGCTATGTCTGGTAACCTTATGAATAAGTTTAGTGGCTGGATATCCATGTCCTTTTATTCAATTTAGTCTATCTTTTGGAAACAAAGATGCAGCAGGTAACACCTGGAATTTTTGTCCTTTTGTGCTGACATAATGCAGGTCCTCAATCTTTCAGCATCTTCATTCTGACTGAAGAACGATTCAACCACATTTGAGAAAAGATTGTTAACTACCAATGTATTAATATATTACCATTTTAAATAAATGTAAATACTAAATTAAAACCTAAAACTAATAGAAAACATATACAGGTGGTGTCATATAATATCTAAACTAATCTCCTATTTTTCAGGTGTTGCTACAGAAAAAGTCATATCTCTCTAATAGCAGTAAAAATTGATAAGAAAGATTCATATTTTGTCAATTACAAATCTCTTTTTCATTTACAGAAAAACAATCTGCTGTTGCTCAAAGCATGTTTATTTTTGGTATATGTCTCAGTATTATTAGATAAGAATTTGGGTAACAAAATTTCTCTTATTCATGATCCTTACTTGAATGTCTGCTATAATAAGAGATCCTTAAATGTCAAATAGTGCTTTGTATGTTCATAGTATTATTTGTGGATACGTTTTTAATTCTTCTTATTAATTTTTGTCTGTGAGTAAGTGATTTTATCACACTTTTTCAGTGTAGGCTATGAAATTAGTTAGATAATTAAACAGAATAGTCTTGGAGCCACTGGACATGAAGGGCAGAGACGAGTATATAAATTAATAGTTTATACTATAATTTAACTTAGGGAGATATTACAAAGTATATAATTAGAATATAATTCTAAAGAGCCCTTAAAAGAAAACGAGTCTTGTCACCTCATTGATAAATAAGGTTCTTCTGTGGTGAAGATTCCTAGCTCTTCACATTAAATCATATCTTTGTAAGGGTCATATTTACTGCTGGAGCAATTTTGGTGAACTCAGCAGTGCCTGCAATCAGCTGCAGCTGAAGGTATCTCAGCACAAATCACTTCCTGATCACAATAATATGGACAGGGGACACTGACACTAGCACAATGCTCCCAAGTTTGGCATAGCTTTGGTCTTTTTGTGGTCTGGTGCATCCTGTCACTTGATTTCTATCTCCTTGCAGTTCAGGCAGTGTCACTGAATGCCCTGCCTGTGGCCTTACCTGGACACTGGTGACAAAGGAGCAGAGAGGCATCTTCATTTCAAGTTTCCCCTGACTTTTATTCTCTGGAACATGGGGAGTGAAGCAGAAAGAGATACAGGAACACTCCACATCCCCATTGAGGGCATATCATAGCTGACAAGGGCTTTCCATAGAGGAATAGTTATGGGACCATGCAATCACAAACCATATTCTGGTCTCGTGTTAGCAGTCATTTCAGGTGCTGATGTGTAGGGAATCCTGTTTGGAAGATCTCGTGTTGTACGGTGAGCTTAGACACACCCCTATGGCCTGCACAGAGCCCCACAGTGGCCACACCCCATAAAGGGAGTATATAAACCTGTGATGCAGTTTAATAAACGCCATTTTGCTCATCCATCATATTGATGTTGTGATCACTTGCCCCGAGGTGTCCTCATGGGTGAGGTGTTTGTCCTCGGACTCCAGGACCAGTAGTTGAAGTCCCCCGCGGCAGCTCCAAGAANCGTTAATCAAGGAGCAGAATATTGACAGTCCCGTGGAGATTTTACAGCCTCGAGTCTTGGGCGAAATTCGTGATTTCCTAGCCGAGGAAACTATGGCTACGGGTACAGGGGCGCAGCTGAAAACTTGGGGTAAAGTCGTGCAAATTTAAAAAAAAGCGCGGGAAGATCGGATCACCTGGGATGCCACGCGGATGTGCTTACGTGATGAAGCAGACTTAGATCAGAGACTGTGGGACGATGAGAAGGGTAAAGAGCAACACTGATGTTCAGTTAACAGAAACCTAGTGAAACAGAGGGTGTACCACACTAGTTATATCTAGTAAATNGCAGCTGAAAACTTGGGGTAAAGTCGTGCAAATTTAAAAAAAAGCGCGGGAAGATCGGATCACCTGGGATGCCACGCGGATGTGCTTACGTGATGAAGCAGACTTAGATCAGAGACTGTGGGACGATGAGAAGGGTAAAGAGCAACACTGATGTTCAGTTAACAGAAACCTAGTGAAACAGAGGGTGTACCACACTAGTTATATCTAGTAAATAGTAATTTTTGCTATCATGTAAAGTACAATGTGAAAGCAACTGAACATACAGATATGTATATAAATATTTGTTTGAAATAAACAGCCCTTCAACTGTAATGCTTTTTCAAACATAGGTGTAATATATTTAGTATTTTTTCCAATTAATACATCTGAAATTGGGCCTGGGTGAATTCAGAACATTTTACTGTGGAGAAATGAAGTCTAGTATCAGTCATTTCATCTTCCTCAAAAATGTCCCTAATCTGGGCAACGTAAGTAATGTTCTCATATCGAGAACAATGAGGTTTTCAGAACAGTCATGAGAAAAAGAAGCCAATCCAGACATGAGAAATTTGGATCTGAAATGTTCAGAAAGGATCCTAAAAATACATCAACTTACCTGATGGAGCAGATGGCATTCCCAAACGGATGGAAAAGCCTACTGTAGTGACAAAACAGTTCTAAACTGATGGGAAGAAATAAATGTGTTGGATAGGAGTCCTCTGGTGATGGGGTAATATTGGCTGAAATTGAACTGAGGATTCTTATAACTGCAAAAGAATTTTGAATTCCTGCCTTAGGGAGCAGAAAAGAGGGACATTGATATGATCTCTGTGCCCAGGAGGATTATGGAGCAGATCCTCCTGGAAATTATGCTAAGGCAAATGGAAAATAATGAGGTGATTGGTTACAGCCAATATGGTTTCACTAAGGGCAGGTCATGCCTGAAAAATTTGGTGGCCTTCTACAAAGCACTGGTAGATAAGGGAAGAGCAAATGACTTCATCTACCTGGATTTATGCAAAGTATTTGACACTGTCCTGCATGAAATCCTTGTCTCTAAATTAGACAGACATCGACTGGATGGATGGACTACTCTGTGAATAAGAAATTGGCTAGATGGTGACACTAAAAGGGCTGCAGTCAAAGGCTCAATATCCAAGAGGAGAGCAGTGACAAGTGGCTTTCCTCATGAGTCAGTATTGGGACTGGCACTGTTTAACATCTTTGTCAGAGACATGGACAGTATGACTTGATTGCACCCTCAGCAAATTTGCCAACACCACCAAGCTGTGTGGCATGGTCAACACGCTGGAGGAAAGGGATGCCAACCAGAGGGATATTGACTGGCTTGAAAGGTGGGCCAGCGCAAACCACCTGAAATCCAACAAGGCCACATGCAAGGTCCTACACATGGGTCGGCACAGTCCCAAGCACAACTACAGTCTAGGCGGAGAATGGATTGAGAGCAGCCCTGAGGAGAAGGACTTGGGGGTGCTGGTTGATGAAAAACTCAAAGTGAGCCGGCAGTGTGCGCTGGCAGCCCAGAAAGCCAACCGTGTCCTGGGCTGTATCAAAAACAGTGTGGCCAGCAGGATGAGGGAGGTGATTCTCCCCCTCTACACTGCTCTTGTGAGACCCCACCCGGAGTACTGCGTCCAGCTCTGGAGTCCCCAGTACAGGAAAGACATGGATCTGCTGGAGCAAGTCCAGAGGAGGGCCACAAAGTTGATCAGAGGGCTGGAGCACCTCTGCTATGAGGACAGGCTGAGGGAGCTGGGCTTGTTCAGCCTAGGGAATTCTTGGGGGATACCTAATTGTGGCCTTCCACTACCTAAAGGGGGCCTACAGAAAAGCTGGAGAGGGGCTGTTTACAAGGGCGGGAGTGACAGGACAAAGGGTAATAGGTTTAAACTGGAAGAAGGTAGATTTAGATTAGGTATTAGGAAGAAATTTTTTACTGTGAGGGTGGTAAGTCACTGGAATAGGTTGCCCAGAGTCTAATAGTTCTGGCCACGGTCTTCTCTGTTAATTGCTCTTCATTCTCTGTCAGTCAAATAATACAAATTTAAAAAGTGACTCCCACTAGCCGAAGTAAAGCTCTTTAACTTTGTTGGCACCACTGGCTTTGAAATTTAGGTTTCAGGATGCATGTCTGATGACAGTTGACACTAGTTTTACTTTGGCTTCAGTGCTCATGCTCCTTTTTTATGCAGGCAGATGTGAAAACAGAAGCAGGCCCTTAGAAGCCTCAATAAATTACTCCTCAATTATTTCCTCAATAAATTACTTCCTTGTTGCAAAACCTGCAAAGTTGCCCATCATACAGGGAAAAGAAAAAACATGTGAAGATAAGGTCTGGTAGGTAAAAGCTATTTGAAAAACAAAGGCATCAAAACATATATATATATATATATATATGTATGGAAATATATGTATATGTGCATAATCTTTTAACATACCTCTGGAGATTACTTTATCCTTGCAGCCAATGATGGGGCCAATGTAAAGTAGCTTTGAAATCTTCAGCCAATGCTATGATCACTAAAATTTGTTTAAACTAGGTTTCTTAATCTAGTTTGGCTACAGACAATAATATTGGAAGCCATGGCTAACAAATACAGATGGTTGATGTGATATTGGAAATCTGGGCAGATTCAAGAATCCTTATTTAAACTTTTTTTTCCCTTCTGCTGGCTTGTCAGAAGTACAAGATAATGAGGAAGGCTAAAAAAAAAATCAATTCAGCTGTAGACTGTGCATAGTGTAGAAATGTGACAGAGTAGACATGTACCTATTATGTGACTAGTAGCTACCTATGGCATAAAAGTGGCATTCCTGCTGCTAGCTTGATTTCTTTGTCACAGCATAACCCTTCACAAATTAAAGCTTTATATCTTCCTAAAAATAACTGTAAAGTGCTTAAATGATATAATTATATAGTCATTATTGGCACATTTTTTTCTGTTTGGTGCCATGAAAATGTCATACATGTCTCAGATACTACTACTGGTTCTCTGTCTTTGTCATTTCACATACTGTAACTCACATAAGGTAGACACTACTGGCATTACATTTTGATTACTTTCTTCCTGAATTTACTGATGATGTTGTGGCTCTCTTTTACCCAAAAATGTTTTGATTGGTTTTTTTGGGAGTGATATATCCTGCCACTCCCAAGCACAGCAAGGCTGTGTTTTCCAGAAGCAGTAACAGTTCCATAGCAAATTTTTAAGACAAAATTTTAGTTTTTCACTGAAATTTGATTCCCGCCTTTGTAATCTGTTCTTTCCTCTTTTTCTTTTCTTGTCTTTCAACCTACTTAGCTACATGTTGCCTTTCTCTAAATCCAGACTTAACCGCAGCCCCCTAGTTCGGACCCTACTGAAGCTCTGTAGTTTAGCTGATCTATCATCTTTACAGTCAATATTGAATAATGCCAGAAAACAAGATTTGATTTTCATTTATACAGCAACTCCATGAGTGTCGGGGACACTTGTAGAGGAAGACTGTGCGTGCACCAAAGGAAGGGTGACAACGTGCATGAAGAAATTTCTGATTGTCTGAATCTACTCAGGCTGATGCTGGAGTGTTTTCCAGAAGCAATGAAATGAAGAGGAAATTGATTATGATGACTGTAGAAACTTTCAGAATTCCTTTATTTCTGGTATGAATGAGGTGGATGTTTGCTAGAGACAAAATAGTTACATGACAACATAAAAGAGCTCAGGGAATTATTGCAGTGAGGACAAAATATTCTCTCCATAAGGTTATTAATTACATTGTTACCACCTCTTCTGTTCAATAAACTAAGAATGTCTTTATCAAAATCAAATTTAATTTAGGTATTTCAATCTGCAAAAATAACAAAGCAAAATAATATTTTAATGAGCATCAATATGGATAATCAATACCACTTTTCTTTTTTTTTCTGCTGATATGTTCTGTTAATCTATTATACTGGAATTGAATCTTGAAATAATTATATTTCATTTTTTATAACTAAGAAATATACATCATTTTGGAAGAGAAAATTTACAGTACATTAGCAAACAATGTGGATCCAAAGACAGTAAATGGATTAGATGATTGAAGAGAAATCTGTACTTACATGGCAAATTCTTTCTAAAGTAATATGTTATCTTCAACATGAATTGCATCAAGAATCAGGAAAAGTAAAATTTTTAGTTAATGGCCGTGATGTGAAGTAAATAGAGAATGTAAGTTTTTTTCCTTCAAGCTTGTAAATGCTAGTTCATTAAGCACATCTGTACTATTAAATTATACACAGACAGGGAACTTTATTTCTGGAATTTCTTAATCTAAACTGACAAAAGTTAAATAGTGCCTGGTACAGCCTGGCTCAGGACAGGTAGCGATCTCTCAGGCTTTCCCTAAGAGTGGTACAGGAGTTAGCAGAGACTGAACAGTGATGCTGGCACGTCAGAAGTGCCTACTGTCTCAGGATGATCTATGGAACCCAATATTCTTTCAAGAAAAGTCAAAATGAGATAGAAAAAGTAGACAAACATGGATGCTATCTTTAGAGAATTTATTTCACAATTTCTCTAACATCCGCAATCATTACAATTAGGAATATTGGAAGGTATATGTTTTAGTATCTGTTTAGAGACCTGTGATTCTATTAGTCATGAAATTTCTGATCCATTTTTGAATTTACAGATATTATGTCTTCACAACCTCGTGTGCCAACAAATTCCAGAAATTCCATACCCAATGAGTTTTTAAATCTGATTTAACTTAGTATGCTACCAGCTTCAGTGAGTATCCCCTAGTTACATTATTTAAGGATTGTGAACAAGTTATATATTCATACTGGCTTCCTCATGATTTTTAAAATCTCAATTATACATCCACAGATGTCTCTTTTCCAAACTGAAAAAACAGTTTTCTGGTCTCTCCTCATAAGCCAGTAATTCCATATACTCTGTTTTAATTGCCCTTTTGTATTCCTTTTATAACTCTGTTATGTCCTTGTTGGTCCTTACCAATTAACAGTTGGGATTTGGTCACCCTGATCTGAAGGGTAAGAGAATTTACCAGGTTATTTCCTTCAGGAATGGTCCTGAGCACAAAGAATGGATTCCAAATATTGTACGGGGAAGAAAGAAAATAAATAGTATAACTTCTTTGCATATGGGCCAGCAGGCAGCCACAACACATGGGATAGATCTCCTAGTCTCAGGGGAACTGAGACTGAAGGGCACACTGCAGATAGCACTGGGGTCACAGCCTTGACCTGGTCATCAGCTCTAGGAGTGCACAGTTTGAAAGATACCATTTTGGTTCTGCCATAAGCACAAAATATTTTCAAAAGTTCAGAGCACTGGCTCTGAATGGACAGACTGCCAGACTGGACATGCCACCAAGAGCCAAAAAGTGAGGGATGAGGTTTTCAGTCATCATGAGAAAATCATTCCTCTAGAGACCACAGATTCACAAGATTTTCAGTCTTCTGAATTAATGGGCAAATAGGACGGGAAACTAATCCCAGCAATGGTGCTCCTGTATGCATTTTTCCTGGAAACAGTTCCCTTTTTGGCTGAAATCCACTCAGCATGCATGTATAGAGAATTTCCAAGGAGATCTTTCTACACATATAGCTAGAATTGCCTTCTGTTCTTTTGCATATTTTTTTTTTCTAACCAGATGATATTGCTTGCTGTGGATTAATAAACAGTGTCTGATTTATCACTGGAGACTCCTACAGAAGACACCTAACTGAATTCCTTTTTTTTTTTTTTGCTCACCAGTGTTGGAACAGGGCATGCTGCCTTTTTCAGTTTCATGAGATTTTACTTCTTAGCATTCTACTGGGATGTAATATACCTACAAAGAAACATTTGTTTTTAAAAAATTAATTGCTATTAATAGTAACCTAATATTTATGTTGCCACTTAAATACCATCCTCTGCACATAGTTGAAAAAAATATTGATAGCATAACTTAGAGAAATTTTCTAAACTATGAATTGTTTTAGCTTTATCCTGCATTAAATTTCTTCCAGAAAACTGTATGTGTCTTGAGATATGATCTAATTAATTTTTAAGAAAAACTGTTGCAAAATATATGATGTTCACTGTTACCTGAATTAGCACATCTCTGACTACCTCGTCCGTATAGGTTTTCCTTTTGCTGTAATCATATTTTCTTTCTCTTCCCAGTTTGTTTTGAACACAAGACTTGGACTGGTACAATTCAAGTGCGAAAGGGTGCTTGAGGGCAATGAGATGTGATTAAAATGCCTTTGCTGGAGTTTTAGAGGGTAGGCAATTAAATCTGAGTTAGAACAGTTTTTATTATTATGCTAAAAACTGCAGAGTTTTTGACTGGCATAAAGAGCATGTAATTTGCTAATTTGATTTAAAGTTACATTTTTCTGCTGGTTAAGGGTTTTTTGATTTGTTTGGGTTTTGGGGGTTTTGTTTGTTTGTTTGTTTGTTTCTTTCTTTTGTGGGTGTTTTTGTGGTGGGGGGGTTTTTTCCCTTGCACTGATCACTCTAGACTAGAGTCTTAGAAGATGCCTTAGGAATTACCTAAAGAAACCAGAATACTTAGAAGAGAATAAGGAGCTCTCGTGTCAGTAAAAGCCTTACAACATCTTTATGTGAATTTTGTTTTAATTTTGTTTCTCTTCTCTTTTGAGCCTTATATTTTGACTTATTTGATGGCTCCCATAGGGCACAGTCAACAAGGATTCTTCATGTTCATCTCTATTAAGTATTCCTCTTCTGTGTAGCTTTGGCCTTTACACTTGACTTCATCAGTCTGAGAGCTGAACCACTCGTTGTGGGAGATAATGTATATTAGTCCTTAAATATATTTTAATACAAGCATCTTTTCATGTTTAATGAAATTGAAAAATAATTTCATTTAATACTTTGTAATGTTCCAACAATAATTACAATAATTCCATTTAATAATGAAAAGCAGTTTCATTGTGGGGATTCTTCATTTGCAAGAATGTGGCTATACAAGCTTTGAATGCTGGGAAAGTGCTACAGTGCCAGCACAGCCAGGACATCCAGCGCATCATAATAGTCACCTTTATTTGTAATACTTCCTTACATGTTTTGGTAATTGAGGTTTTTAACAGATAAATGCACTGATTACCAGCTCTGCAGTGAAAAAACTACTAATTTCTATCCCACTGGATTAAATTACAGAAATTTCTGTGGGCATTGAACCAGGCCTTGATGACAATGTCTCTTTACCAAAATTGCTAAGATGTAAAGGCTGTAAAGGCTGTAAAGACTTTGATCACTGCACTTCATATAGATTACGAGGACAAAGAAATACATCTCATAAGTAGTCCACAAATTTATTAATATTTTAGTCAAAATTAAACAAAACATCATTTCAGTTACAAGGAAATTAACAGTCATAGCACAAATTGCCCAATTACTAACAAAACATTCTCATTAATAATGCAGTTACTTTTTAAACATTTTTTTCTGTTTTTTTTTGATCACACTTCGGATATCCCTTTGCACCCTGTCAGCGGTGTTCATCTTCATCAAGGAGAACCGAGCACACGGGAGTTTGCAACAAAGTCATCCTCTGCCTAGGTTCTTCGTCAGGAGGATTGTGATCTGGATATTGGGGGATCCAGAGTCTACCTAAGGTCATTCTTCAGTGTTCTTGCATGGTCTTTCAGTCACTGCTTGTTTCTTACTGGCCCACAGTCCTGTTACACAGTACTTAATCAGTTTTGGTAGCTATAGCACATAAAGTTAAACCACGCTACTGCAACCTCCACATTAGCCTATAGCAAAATAATGGTTTAAAGAACCATAATTATAGAAAATAGCTCTCCTGACCCCTCCTCATGCCTTACAGTTTTTGCACTTGCTGCTAAAAAAACCTGTTGACCACTCCAGAAGATTTCAGGTAAGTCCTGAGACCTGAATATTAAGTTACTGCAAATCCAGAGACCTGCTTCTTGCAATCACAAAACTGTATTTACTAGTTGACACCTTTGTTACTTCATAAAAGACCCACTATATTCTTGACCGCTATGTTCCTGTCTAAGGATTTTAAACATTATGATTTTCAAAGCAGTGACCATTCATTGCAGGGTGGTGTGTGTTTCTTCTCACTATAACTAGCAATATGCTTTTATTTTCAAGTAAAATCAGTAGTAAATTATAAAAATCTTATAATAAAATTGATGCATGTGTTCTTCATCAAATATTTAGAAAAAAATAGCTAATTTTAGTCTCTAAACAGAAAATTCAGGAACAATTTAAGAAATGTTTTATGATCAGATTCCAAGTTTTTTTAGAGATTGTCACATAAAAAATGTAATGCTCAGTATATTACAAAAAGACGGTTTTTTTGAAATAGGTGTGTACTTTTAAACCAAATGACAAAGTCTATTTAACTTCTGTCCACTCTTTAATAGATTTTATTTTACAAAGCTGCTGTTTTTCCAAATTGTAAATACTCTGGATTTCGCAAATCTATAGTCTGTGTGTGCAAGTTTATATAATTATATCTGTGTTTATAGATGTCTAGTATTTTTCTCTTTAGAAATATTTTTACTGAGACCAACTTGAGCTTATTGTGTATGGTGTTTGGCAACAGCTATTCTCATTTGGATAGTCATTCCGTTGTAAATATCACATTGAAATAGAGAACATTAACAGAATGTGTTGTAAATGAGTGCATTACACTTTGAAAATTATAATTGCATGGGTCTGAAACAGACTTCAGAGAACCATATTTTCATGTTACACAATATAGCAATTAAGGGAAACATTAAAGGGGGACAATGAGTTCGTGTTTTCCTGTTATGTATAACAAAGGGCCAAGAGATTATTTTTATAAATTTATTTTTTCTGTTCCATGTTTAGGCCACGATGGGGTCCAGAGCTGCAATTCACTGGCTGTGGGATGCAGCTGAAGCAAGGACAATGGCTCTGCAGTGTCTGTCACGATGGACCGCTTTTCCTTCAGCTCTCCGCTCTCATACCACTGCAGCAGGATCCAGCAGCTTCTGGGAAGCCACTCGGTTTGCCGCAGTTTGGAAAAGTTTTGAAGAGATTGTGCTGTAAACAGCTGGAGCCCTTGAAGTTCCTGAGTGAACTTCAATCACAGTGAATTTTTTGCACCTACATAGCACTCTAGAAGCATTCATTTTTTAATTGTCAGAAACTTTCTATGAGCGTTACCCTCAGAGGATGGCACAGAGAATAAAACACAGAAATGCAGCCAATACTTCTGTGACTGCCTGTGTCCATCTACACTTGTGAATAATGGTCTGCTGCTCAGAGCTGCTCAGCTTCTGCAGCTCTCCCAGTCTCTGTGGTTTGACACCAGCATCAGATGTTTGGGTTTCCCAGTGCAACCTGTCAGTCCTGACAAATGAATCCTGTCAGGACTGGGATCATCTTCTTGTTCTTGGTTCTTTGTTCAGTGTGCTGGAATTGTTTCCTCTTAAGCCATGAAACTTCATCTTCCTGTGCTTGGGGAACCCAAGCGCAGAGTAAAGAGGCTGAGCTCGATGCAGGTGCCTGGTGGCTGCACACCAAGCTGGAGCCCTGCTCAGGGTAGGGACAGCATTGCCCTCTGCAACTGCCAGTTCTGTGGCAGCTTTCTAAAACTATCAAGGGTGTCATGAGTAAGATTTTTGCCCTGGCTTAGAAGTTTCTGATTATGAATAAACTCTAGCCTTAAGGCTTTGATTTTTTCTTTCTTTTTTTAACACACTAGCTGAAATAGAAAATTTGATTTATATTTTTAAATAATTATTTCTGCAAGAAAATTATTAGTTAGCCCATTTTTGTTTCATATTTCTGTTTTCTTAAGGACACACTGACCTGCAGAAATCTGAAGTTTTGCACTTAAAAGCTCATATTAATATAGTAATTTTAACATTTCTAAAATCTAGATTTCAAGCAGGGTGAACAGACTGCAAGCAAAATTCAGAAGGTCCAGAAAAAGGACATTATAGGCATAGAATAAACCAAGAAGGACTACTTGTAAATTAACCTTATTTTCAGGTAAACTTGTGTAAAACTCTGAAAATTATCCTAAGGGGTTATAATAGCACTCCTGAGACTACTGGTAGTGAACCCTAAGAAATTAATTCATACCAAAACTGAGAGACTGAAATTACATTGTTCAGGCTTACTGCATTTGTGAAAATAATACTCTAATTCTAATTCTTTATGTTTATGGATGACACAAAATATAAAAGTCGTAGTATACCTCAGAGCCAGTTACATGCGCTTATCCCAAGACTATCACCACTCCAAAACCCAGTTTTTAACTGCTGTGTTCATTCTCAAACATGATCTAATAAGCTGCATACATAATTTCCTTACACATGACTTTACAAAGTGTGACGGTCAAGGTATTTTTATATGAATTATACATTTACATAAACAAAAGTTTGTTTACCAAAAGCTGAGCCTGGTCAGGAAGAAGTATCTAGCTCAGAAGGAATCAATGGTATCCTGAAACTCAGATATTGGGAAGGATGTTCGCACTTTCTATTTGTTGTCTAGACAGAGACATTAGCACTTCTCAGGTTGGGGAGGGGAAGTCAATAATCCTATAGGCACGATATTACAAACTGGCATGCTGATTAAGTGATGAACCACCAGAGACTTGTGGAGCAGCAAGGACAAATGTCTGAGACTGAATGTAACCTGCAAAAGAGAATGGGCATGCAGAAGCAGATTCATCACACAATCCAGACTTCTCTCAAAAAAAAGCAATATCCAATCTGTGGATCTTGCCATACAAATGGATTTCAGGCAGTAAATCGTATTAGCATGGTTAAAATTTGTTGTCTAAGTGAAACAGTTAGACAACATAAATTTGTTGCTTTTAGATATGTGTGTGTGTATATATATATGTGCATCTAAACACAGCAGTGTTTTATCTTGGTTAATCCTTGGATTTCTAAAGATTAATTGTCCACTTCTATTTTAGCATAATAGAGTCACAGAATGGTTTGGGTTGGAAGGAACCTCAAAGGTCATCTAATTCCAAACCCCCTGCCATGGGCAGGGACACCCTTCACTAGACCAGGTTGCCCAAAACCCCGTCCAACCTGGCCTTGAACACTTCCAGGGATGGGGCATCCACAGCTTCTCTGGGCAGCCTGTGCCAGTGCCTCACCACCCTCACAGTAAAGAATTTCTTCATAATATTTAATCTAAATCTACCCTCTTTTAGTTTAAACCCATTCCCCCTTGTCCCGTCACTATACACCCTTGGAAAAATTCCATCTCTGTTCTTTCCTGTAGGCCCCCTTTAGGTATTGGAAGGCTGCAATTAGGTCTCGCCGGAGCCTTCTCTTCCCTAGTCTGAACAAGTCCAGTTCGCTCAGCCTGTCCTTGTAGGAGAGGTGTTCCATCCTTCAGATCAACTTTGTGGCCCTCCTCTGGACTTGATCCAGCAGCTCCATGTCTCTTTTGTACTGGGGACCCCAGAGCTTAACGCAGTACTCCAGGTGGGGTCTCACAAGAGTAAAGTACAGGGGCAGAATCACCTCCCTCGACCTGCTGGCCACACTTTTTTTGATGCAGCGCAGGACATGGTTGGCTTTCTGGGCTGCCAGTGCACACTGCCAACTCATGCTGAGCTTTTCATCAATCAGCACACCCAAGTCCTTCTCTTCAGGGCTGCTCTCAATCCATTCTTCGCCCAGCCTGTAGCTGTGCTTGGGATTGCCCTGACCCACATGCAGAACCTTGCAGTTGGCCTTGCTGAACTTTATGAGGTTCCTACGGGCCCACCTCTGAAGCCTGTCAAGGTCCCTCTGGATGGCATCCCTTCCCTCCAATGTGTCAACCGTACCACACAGCTTGGTGGTGTTGGACAATTTGCTGAGTGAGCACTCAACCAGACTGTCCATGCTGTCAACAAAAAGGTTAAACAGCATCAGACTGATGCAGATGTGATCTTAAAGGGCCAGAAAATCATGACTAGTGTTGGGGTGATTCATGAACCACTTTCACACTGCCAAACCTTCCACCAAAATATATACAGTGTAAGAAATTATGGTGGTCATATTCTTCAGTTAATGTGCTTTTTATGGCCTGGTAATATTATTATTGGTATTGCAGTGTAATGCTCCAATAACAAGTGAATGTCCCAAAACCCAGCTTGTATGAGGGAGTGTCAACCAAAGGCAGGACCTGCAGAGGCAGGGTGCTGTCTCAGGAGCCCATCCCCCTAGTCCTGCAACATGCGGACAAAGACCTCTGCTGCGCATGGCGCCCGTGAGGGGCCATCGCTCGGTCAGCCCTGAAGGGAGGGGGCAGTGAGACCCCAAAGACCCTGGGGGTTACAAAACTTTCTGACTTTAGTGGCTTCTGAACTCATCTAAAAATATCTAACGGACTTAAGCTTCACCTAACTGAGCTGTCTTCATGGCTGGGGTACTTGCTTGGTTAATGGCACTGTCTCTCCAATTATTTTCCTAGCATTAATTGTAAGAAAAAGGAATAGATTACTTTTTTCATCCATGGCATTAAGAAGTGTAAAAAATAGGTATTACTTATAAACCATAGATTTTTATGCCTGGAGGACTTTTAAAGGATTTTACACTTCCTTTAGAAAAGGCTTCCTGGTAGATCTTTCCTAGCAAGGACGAGGGATTCTTCAGCAGTTAATTGCTTAGTGGAAAGACATGATTCTGTTTCATACCTAGTACTTCCATTTTTCAAAATGCTGCCAGCGACAAACCTGACAAGATCATCAATTAGACAAAGCAATTGACTGGATTCCAGTTTAGAAATGTTAGAAAAATGTGGCTTCAGTTTAACCACCCGTTAGCCTTCAGATTTGTGAAGCCCAAAATCCTCAGTGCTGAGCTGAACACCCGTTAGCCTCAGAACCGATAGGCTTTCTCATATTTCTGTGTAAAAGATTTTCCTTTTATTTCCTTTTACAAACACTTTGAACATTCCAAAGGGGAAGCCAAACTCACTGGTCAAATATAGTCCCTATTTTCTCTGTATAAACTACAGGGAAAACACATCTGTTTTAGTTGACATAAATGTTATGTTTTATAAATAGAATCATAGAACCATAGA
>VWZZ01006946.1:5640-97255 GCA_013399095.1 Psophia crepitans
ACCCACTGCTGGCCTCCCCATCCAGTAAACAAAAGGATGACGCGGTAAACATAGCCGTGTTAGTTTGGTACGCGGCGTACAGAGGAGGGGGTTCCGTTCCGCTCTGTATTTGTCACAGGGTGGCTATAAGCTTGCCTTATTTTGATATTTAATCAGCGCGCGTGTTTATTTTTTTCCCTTTTCCCGTAAGCCTTTAAACGCAGGCCACATCGAGAGATGTTCTGGGGAAGCTGGTTGAGATGTGCTGGCTGGCTCCTCCATCGCCCCGCGCTTCCCCTGGGCGCACCCTGGGTTCCCCGAGAAGCGTGCGCGCCGGCTGGGCGCACCCAGGGTCGGGGGGCTCGGGCATGGCCGTGGCTGGTGTCGGGCCGTGGCGGTAAGGAGAAAACTCCCACGAGCATCATCGGTCAGCGGTGTGCGGGGTTAGGTACCAAACCCAGGGTTTTCAGGTTAATTGCGCGTATGGCAGGCGAACTGGGAAAGTCATAGCGTGGGGAAGGAGAAATACATCAATCACCAAGGGCTTTGTCGGTGTAAGTGGGAAGCAAGTCACTAACTTCTGCACATTTCCTAGGTTCTCTCTTGGTTTACAGTGGGATTTCACACTGAAGTTTGTTTATGGAAAAACTCCTGCCGCTGTTTAAAAAGACCACCAAGTATTGTGGCAGCGTATTTAGATTTCAAATGCTGTGATTTGGGAGACTGCTAAGAATTTCATGTTTGACAGAGAAATACATGTGCACTTGAAACAAAATTGTATTTTGAGCATAAGCAAGATTATTTTAACGCTGTAGTAATTCAGGTAGATTTGAGAGAATCTAATTTTGTGAAAACTAAAGGTTCGCACAAGAGATAGCTTATGTATAATTAGCATTGTTTACTTTGCACTTTTTTCACATTTTGTTTTCGGACTATATTAGCAAAGTGAGAAGCTTTACGTCTTTAAAACTTCTTCAAAAGCCAGGAGAGGTTTCTAGCGGTTTTCAAACAATGGAGAATTCACATATATTTAGTGCTTAGAACAGGAGAGTCTCAGAGATAACAGGGTATACAAACAAGCTCCTTGTAATTACCTTCCCAGTAAATTAATATTTCTGTTTGTGTAAAATACATGTATAAACTCAGTTTGAATTCTCCCTGAAGGTCTGTAGCAGTAGATTTGTATTCACGTGGATAAGTGTTTTAAGGGAAATTATTTGTATCATTTAAAGGTGGCTGGTTTTCACGTGCAGCTTGTCCCTCTGCTATCAGTAACTTGCCTCTGCTGTAGGGAGTGCTGTGCTTTTGGAAATCTCTGTCCATATTATCCTGTCGCGGCAAGAGCAAGCGAGTGCGTCCACAGCTGCTGTCAAAACAGAAGAACTAATAAGTTGCTTGGAATTACCAGCTCATTTAGTTTTACTGTGTTCTGAAAGTGTGCAACTGTTTTAAGAATTGGAGAAACACTTGCCTTCATCTGATGTATAAATAAAATAATACTGTTACTGGTTGGTTTAAACTTGTTACTTGCTGATAATTAGCCTTTGTTCTTAAATTATGACTGCATCTTTGCTGAAAAACGTATGAACTGTGTATGGTTTTCATTATTTATGGAGATGTTTACACTATTTTTTCTCATTTAGTGTAAATTATTTATTCCAGTATATTTATGACAGATAACACCCAATAATGATGTGATGTTTTATGGTGGATCTTAGTTCTCTTGAAATCAAATGGGAGTTTTGTCTTTGTTTTGGTGGGGTTAAGATTTTTACCCTTGCTGTGTAATCCTGAAATTCTTAAGTAAAATTCCCGTTAAATTTAGTGGGTGTGTAATAGGGAGTTTTGCTTAATTGAAAACACCAGACTTGGGTGGGTTATCTTTAATTTTGTTTTCTTTTCCATTAACAAAATGCTCTGTAACTTGTGAATGTTTCTAGTAGTTGGTCTAGTTTTCTAAAACTGAACAGATACTATGTGTAATGGTGCAAAAAAAACCCCTGAGGGCTGTTTTCCTCCTGTTAGTTTCTTTTGTCTTGATTTATTAAAGAAGTCATCATCTGTAATGCTTCTACTTAAGATCGTAATAAGGTGATATTTTGATAATGACGACCCTCTCGCCTTGTCAATTAGCTCTTTTGTGAGGGTTTTATGGTTGCACCTAAACAATAAAAAGCCTATCTTAAGAAATCTCTTCTTGTGTCTTTCTAATGACATTTTAGATTATTGAAGACATAACCCTTGTTTCCTTTTTTTTTTTTCTTTGGGATTACTTTGCACAATGAATTGTTTTATTAGGGCTGTTCCCCCCACTAATACGCCAACTGCCATAAAGTTTTGGTTCTCAGAGCGGCATGAGAATGTTTAATTGTCCCTTTTATAAAACCTGGTATTCATTTTAAAAATACTTTTTAAAAGTATTAAAAACGCCCTACATGGCATGTTAGAAATCTATACTACAACTTTTAGTCTTTTTTTTTATTATTATTTATTTAGTTGCAAGCGTAGTAGTTTTTCTTACTGATAAGTTCTGTGAGAACATCAAAATTAAAGCGGAAACTACTCAACTACTTTTAATACCTTACATTATTTTTTTTGTTGTCTTATGCTTAGAATTAAAAATTCGAGGTTTTCTTTTACCACCTCTAGAAATGCACTTCTTGTTGCTCAGATTATACTGTAGAGGTGACCAAACCAAGATGGTTAGGTCTGAACCTAGCAGTGCCATATGTGAAACAGGAAATGTAAACTGAAGTTATCTAAGATCAAATTATACCTTTGATATATTTAATTATGTTGATTATATGGATGTCAGCTTTTTTACAAGCAGAATGTTAAAAAGTGTAACATGTATTAGACTTTTATTCTCGTTTATACTTCAAATTATGTTTAACCATACTGCTCGTAGAAGGAATGTCATGGTTACTTTGAGTCATTTAAGATAAATTGTTATAGGCCAAGTTGAATGGTGGGTTTGTTCTGAAATGAACCAGTACAGTCATTGCTCAAGGCAGAGGAAATGCTTAGGTTGATGATTGTTTCTGATTACTTGATTTCTTTCAAGATAGCTACAGAGACTAACGTTCGCTTGTAAGTAAAATGGATAAAGGAATGTTTGAGCAGAAAGAGCATTAGGACGTGTTTTACATGGTGGTGATTTTTTTTTTACTTTTTTTTTTTTTAATAAGGAGGGAATAACACTTTACACTTGGCTTTCTATTGTTGTTAAATAGCATTAATTACACTGGAATGCTGAAGTAGTTTAAAAGTTGAAACACAGCAGGCATCCACAGAAAAATTCGGCTAAATTTAGTGGATGTAATCTAACTTTCCTCACTAGTCAGCAGTTAAATGACAGCATGGGTACATCCAGGTGTTTTCTGTTTATGTATCAGATTTCCTCTAAAGCATCGCTGATAGGTTTCTTATTTTAAAATAATAAACCACACAAAGAAATAGCTCTATCTGGGCTCTTTTTTTTTTTTTTTTCCTCAAATCTGTTGAGGTATGGTATGCTTTTGCACTGATCATCCATAGGTTTTCTCTTTGTGTCTAGGTGTGTTGTGTATTAGTCAAGATACACTTCAGCAGAGTTTGTGGAAGTTCAAATGTTAGGTGTGTAATAGCCATGTAATAGCGACTGATTTGATAAACGAGGTGTATTTTTTTTGTTGTTTCTTACAAGGCTTGCTCAGAAGCTATCTGTGTATAGACGGTAATCAGTAGCATCCCTTGAGGTTCCTAGAAGCCTGTGTAGTGACCCCAAAGTTCAGATATGTTTTGTTTGTGTGTCTGTTGTCTGGCATGTCGCTATTTTTAAAGTTTTTGTGCGTATGGATGTAGGGGGTCAAGGGTGGCAGCCTTGAAAAGCCACGTTCAGCTGAGCAGTCCCCTTGCTGCGGGTTGCTGAAGAGGCTGGTTTTCCTCCATCATCCTTTCCAAAGGAAAACTTTTCTTGGGTGGGTTATTTTTTGGGGGTGGGGTGTTACACTAATGTTTGTCTCAGCTGCCTTTAGGTCTCCAGCATGTGGGCAATTTGGGTTAGTCAATCCTCCAGGCGCTCTCAAAAGCCAGCAGCAGTGAAGAGCCAACAAGGGTGACTGCTCCTACGTCTGTTAAATGCAAGTTCTAAAGCAGCACAGTTTTTTCCCCTGCATCTCTGTCAGCTATAGAGGAAACCAGGATTACTGGTTTAGGTTGTATTTGCAGTTTCCACGTTAATTTAGATAGGATGAATCCCTTAGCTGTAGGGTTGTGAGGGTTTGTATTTAAAGCAAGCTTTTAAGGCTTAGGTGTAATAAGCCTGATCCAAACCAGAGAGAAATCAGTGTAAAGATTGCGTACATCTTTACAGAGGCTCACCTAAAAAAACCCCACACTTCATTTGTAAAGTAACATTTGAGGCTAACTCAAAGACAGCAGTGGGTACGCAGTCTCCGCTGTGTTGCCTGTTAGTAGTGAATAACTTTCCGAAGGAGTAGGGAGTGATCACAGCGACTGGTCTGGGAGGTGTGTGCACGTTGTGCGATTGCTCGGTAGCTGAAGTGGAAAGCAGGCTGCTTAAACTAGCACTGTTCAGGAAAGGTGTTGAGTCTGATGGTGGGAATTCCCTCTGGAAATCAATTTAAAAGGCCAAAGGCAGTACTCAGCGTTCTGTTACTATCCAGGTGTTTTTACTTTCAGATTATTTCTTTTCAAAACAGATGGTCTCTATTTTTTTATCAGTGATTATGGCCCCAAAGTTGTGTATAAGTGTATCAAAAATAGTAATTAAAAAAATCTAGTTCTTGCACACACTCTGGAAAGAGGTACATTACAAGTTAACAGTGGGGAAATACTTTCCAAAATAAACATTTTTGATACTAGGGTGGTTTTTCTTGTTTGTTTTCAAACACAGATTTGCCTGTCTCAGTTAAATAAAAGTTATTTTTAGAGCGTGGGGTGGTTTTTTTTGGTGTGGTTTTTTTTTTTTTTGTCTCAGTAAATCAATCACAGAAATAGTTAAGGGGGGGGAGGGGAACAAAACAAAAAAACCCAACAAAACAACCCACACCGCAGACGTAAGCCCCCACCTCTGATGGTGACATCTACATTGCAGAAGAGTAATGCAGTAGCTCGATTCCATAGATCAGGAATGATTCAGTGTTTTGTTTACATTATTTGTCAATCTCTTCAGCATCCTAGAGGAGAACACTTCCTTCCTGGCAGATGGCAGCCCCAGGGCCATGCACCTGCCATGACAAGCACTACGCACTAGTAATCTACCCCAGCATCGCTGTTGACAAGAGGCTAATGATTGGAGACCGTCTGCCTGACAGCCTAAACAAAATAGGAACGCATTTGTCCTTCAGCGAGGGTCTGAGAGATCTTAGGAAGGACGGTCACGACGGTATATTGAAGAATTACAACGGAATTTAATCTGGACCTCTTTGGTAGTGTTTGCTTTGCGAGCCACTTTTAAGATAACGATGCCGCAGAAAGCAAACGATGTCTCAAAGAAGGGATTTTCTGTTTCTCCGGCGGAGCGGTGGCAGACTTTATATTAATAGCTCTGCGTCGATGGGAGGAAGGCTTGCGTGACTTAGCTGGCCGTGCCACGGTCCTCTGCAGCAGAGCCTGCCCTCGCTGGAAGCGGGGGTCGGACGTGCGTGCGCAGGGCTCTGCCTTGTGCTGCTAAATGGGGCCGAGAAAGAAAGTCCGAATGTCTTTTTAATTGAGTGGTGTGTTTGGTACTTGGGTAACACATTCCCGTCTCAATCATTTCATTTGTGGTAACGTATGTTTCTGTTATGTCGTGAGACCGGGATCTTTTCTCTTTTGTTCATTTCTCTTATGTGTTTATGTGCGTTCGCTTTTCCTTGAAATGAGCGGGCGGCATTTCCAGGGGACGCTACCCAAGGCGAGGGTATCTTTGAAGTAGGCCAGGATGTTCTTTGCTAAATTTAAAAACTACCCAAATATTACCCAGAGTTTGTAGAGTATTAAGCAGGATTACATGACGCACGGATTAGACATTGTTGAGCAGCTTGTTTTTGTTTGAAGGGGTCAGAAATGGAGGCGCTGGGGCTTTAGCGTGATGCCAAAATAGCAAACTTGCCGATACCAGAAGCAGCAGAAGTTTCGTAGAAACAGTAAAGCACAGTGAAGAATTTTCCAAGCTTTTCCAAGTGATGCTTTAGTAAAATTTGTTTGATATGTGCCACGATGATGAGTGTGAGGCATGAAACTCATTGTTCCGTTGGGTCTCAGTTTCCAAATCTGTTTCACAGATACTTCAGACTAAGAACACTGTAAGTGCAACTTGAGGCAGAGGACTTTTTGCTTCTCTTCAGTCAAAGACAATTCAGTCATTCCAGTAACAGTGGAAAATCATGTCAATGAAGTAAGATCTAAGCAGTTTTAGATTTGCCTATTGCATTCTGTCCTCCTGGGCAGTATGTTATTTAAAAAAGTGTTTAGTAATGTCCAGTTTAACCCCTTGTTAAATCGGGTAGCATTGTCAAATTAATATATGGAATGGGAATTCGGAAGATTTTTTTCCTTTGGCTCTAGGCTTTCGCTCACCAGAAGTGACCGGATTGATTGAGCAAGACACCTGACAGTCTTTTGGGGGAGCGTTAGGCTTAACTCTTGCGTAGGAGCCAGTAGTGTTGAACAATTATTTGCTCAAGAACAAGAAAACAAGAACGATGCTGGGTTAGTCTGCCTGCTCTGGCAGAGATATCTGAGGCTATAGAAAGTTATTTGTAATAACTGGTAATGCCACATTTTAGCCCTGTGTAAAAGAAATAAGAATAGGATGGAGAAACACATGCAAACCTCGTCAGTTTTCTAGTCAATGTAAAACCCCTTCACATCACCAAGATGACTGCTTCAGCTACCGTGGTCACTCCAGTGCTTGAATTATGGAGAAGTAATGGTGTGCATTTCTTCTGTAGTCTTTTTACCAATTTCTCTGAGACTGAATGTTTTTTTAAAAAACTCCAGTGAGTGGTTTTAGTTTACTTTAAAAGGCAGATGAAATGTCAGGGGATATGTCTAACCAAAATTTTCATTGATACCCCAAAAAAAAAGACTTCTTGCGAGGGAATTATGGGATTTGGCTCTGGAAGTTGGAGGTAGAATTTTTCTGTAAGGGAGTTGCACTTAGTCGTGTTGTAACGTGATTCATTTTTACAATGTAAGATTTTGGAGAACTTTATAGGAGGGTGGACTTGCATCTTTTACAACACGTTTCAGTCCTGAGCAATTATTTCTGCCAAAATTAATGAACTAAAACTATTCTAGTATTCTCTCTGTTAGAACAAAAGTGTAACTTTTCTTTTTGTTTTGTTAAAATCTGGTACAGGAGCTATTGATAATAATCGCAATCACAAATCTTTATCAAAGTTGTGAACTATAAAAAGTCACTTTATTATAAAATTATTTACAAATAATTAGTTTTGATCTAGCATAAAACTCTGAATGTTTATGTTTGGATCTGGGATTAAACTTCTATAACTTGGTGCAAGGGTACATAATTCCCTCAATGGTGAAGTTACCAAGTTAGCACTCATGACTTTAAGACTAGTTACAGAAAAATGAATATGTGAAGGAGTATTAGGAATAAACATATATATATATATGATTCCGAGGCACAGACTACGTGAGAGAATTTGCCATAAACTTAAAATGATTAGCACTTACGACTTCATAATCCCAACAGCCTAGCAGTTACTCTCAAATACCAGCGAGAGATTCTAACATGCATCAGTGACTGCTGGGGTAATACTTCTTCCTTTTGGATATCTACAGAAAAGTAATTTTTTACACTGTTCTGTTTCAATCTTTAAATGCCAAATGAAAATCCTGTCAAGATAAGCTTTTAACTTTAACTGTAACCAGTGTATTTTTAAATAAATGGTGGATTGCGTGGGTTCCAAATACATAAATTGGTAGTACTCGGGTGTTGAACGTTAGCCAGTAGGATGATTTCCAGATACAAATGCACCAGTGTGTTTCAGCCCTGTAAGTGGTTTCTAGTCCAGGTCCTCTCTTAATTTTTTCTGTTAGTATGAACGTTCAAGTGACAGTAAACTAAAAGCTTTGTCAGATATGATATAGTCCATCTGTTATTAAAAAAAAAAAGTCAGAACTTGATAGTAGTGAAATAGATGGACTTTTTTGTTATTGACTTCTAGTAGAACTAGAATTCAGCCCTCGGCAAAATAAATTGATTGACTTTTATTTTAATAAATGTATACTCGACTGTGCTTGGAAGTGGAAACAATAGACTTGGATCTTGCAGCGTGAATGAGCACGGTCAGACTGGTGTGTCTGAATGCAGAGGGAGCCCGTCTGTGCTGCGAAGGGGCTACGTAGGATGTGTAGATACCACGCTGCTGTTTGACGGAGTCACTGTGAGAGGTCAGTTAGAGACTCTTCTGTGAGTCTGAAATTATTTCCCGAGTCTTGAGTCTGCTTCATCGGTCACGAACGTGGCAAGCTTTAACTTGCCATACTGGCCATGTGGCTGCTGTGTTGTTGTACTGATGGAAAATACCACAGCATTTTCTATTCCTGTCACTCTTTGGTAGATGTTTTCTTTGTACTCATAGACTGGCTGTTGTTGCTTTTGCAGGGTGATAACATTTCAACCATGCTATTAAAAAAAAAAACATATTGAGAGTTATTTACATGGTATTTTTTGATTGTGTAGACGCAGGCTTGTATTCTACTTATTTTTACTTCGCCAAAAAGTATAATTGTATTGATTAAAAATAAAAACAAAAGATGCTGGGACTTGAGAACATATACCTGAGAAATAGTGAGCTCTTTTGAGGATTGATGTGTAGGACGCAATTTTAGACTCTCCACCACAAGCGAAATGAAGTGTATAGATCTTGTCCTTAGTCATATATCTTAACTCTGAAGATGTTCTTGATATTTCCAGTTAGTTTGCTTAGGTCCCAGCCCCTTTATCAGCCACTGATTTTTTTTGCTTATCATACCGAGGCGTACATTTTGGAAAAGACTACCTGAGCAGCCGACTCCTCTTCATTCCACTCAGGAGGCAAAGTTCTATTAAGTTCTGCTGAAGATGGAAAAACCGTGGACAAATAAGCCTTTTATTGAAACTGTATGTTAAATTTCTTCTTTGTGATCTTGTAAGTTTTTATTCATGTAAACCCATTGTTTTGTTGGACTGTGAAGTGGCTTTATCTTACTTGTTAGTATAGCTGTGGTTTTGTGCATACGTACGTGCACGTAAGTAAGATTTTGCTTCTGTAGTCAAACATTTCACGTTTTGGTGTGTGTATTAACTCATTATTTGGATCAGACACAAACAAAGCAAATTCTTTCCTGGAAGAAGGGAATAAAGTATGTTTGATAATAAAAAAAGCCTGTTGTCAAATCAGCTAAAAAAACCCACTAGAGTGCTAAAAAGAATTATAATCAGTAATTGTCAGTTAATCCAGGAGCAGGAAACACTTGTCCACATTCCCCTCGTTGAGTTTAGGAAGAACTTTGGAAATAAGTGGTACCCATATTAGTACTGGATACAGCACAGTAGCGCTGTGCGTGTAACTGTCGGAATGAACAGCATTGCCGTCTGTTTTAAGTCTGAAATTCTGTTTCTTCATTGGATCAGATGCTACTGGAGGTTTTTTTCCTGGTATGTGTGTTTGTTTTGGGGTATGTGGTGGCACCTGTCTTAAACTTCTCCTCCGCTTCTGTAAAGTGGTAACTTTTAATTTGACAGTGGTTTCCAAGATTTTTCATAGCAGTGATGAGATATTAATAGAAGAGGCTTGCAACCATTTCTCTTCTTTCTCATGGATTGTCTTGGGTCCCTTTTTGGGCCATTCGTGACCACATAATTTCTTTCTGGAGTAGTAATAATTAATTACTTAAATTAATTTTTTTTCAATGTACTTTAATTAAAAATAGCTGCTGGAAATAAGACCCTCTGATACAGTATGAAGTAGTCCATGGACTGTAATTTGGTCAGCTGTGGTGTGGAGGAACTAGTCATTTATAGCCCGTTCACATTGGGTTTATTTTACCTGTGTTTTATGGAAATGACTAAATGATTTTGCCCCAGTCTTCTTCCTGCTGTATCAGAAAGTGTTATCTGTGGTATCTTGTATCAAACATAGATTGAATCTGGCTTTTTTTTTTATTCTCTAACTTAAGAGACTTTTTTGATGACAGCTGGAGAGGCTGAGGTATCAAAGTGGAAGACACTGTCAAAATTGTTGTGCCTTTTATTAGCGCCTCAGGTTGGTTGGTTTTTTTTTTCTCCTCGAAAACAGGCATCTTGTGATTGCTGTAGAAAAGTTTTGGTAGGATAAGTTATTTGCAAACCAAGGGAGAATATTTCAGAGGATGCCATTTATCTGTGTTTTTCCTAACAGGTTTTGTGGAATTCAGCTATGCTGGGCTCCTATTTTGGTCTGGTGGACACAAGAGTATAATTAAAAGGCAGAAATATCTTCGTCTGAGGCCACGGGATGACCACAGGACTTTAAAATCTTAGGGGACCTTAGTGTGGGTGTTCTGAGTGAAGCTGCTTAGTGCCTTCTGTGTTGCAGATTCCAGCTCAAGTGTCTCCAGTATGTCCTAAGGGTCCATGTTCCTGTTTTAGATTTCCACGTATATGGTGGGTTTTTTCATCTAGCAAGTGTTCTTGCACGTTACATAGAACTGAGAGGTTTGACCCAGTCTGTGGGCACCTCATTTGCTCCTTATTAGGAATCTATCGGAATAGTCCTCTTAAAATAAGGATCTGGCTTCCGTAAGTAGTCACTGGAGGATATAGGTGCCTTTTAAGTATTGAAGAGGCTGGTCAAAACCAGACATGGAGATTGGCTCAAACCTGCCTTCCCCGGCTATAGAGGGAGCCTATACGCTTGGCATAAATGGAACATGTAACTTCCAGAGCTCTATGGCTCGTGAGATCAAACTTGCTGCGTGGAGCCCGATTTAAGGAGGAGGACTTGAAATGAGACTGATACTCGTATGTGGATCAGCTGGCGTAGCTAAGTATTCCTGCCTGACCTGGGCTGTACTCTAGTTAGTTGATGATGTATTGTACTTGTTCAATAAATGTGAAATTAAAAGGGATTTGTGTTTTCTCTAGCTATGCAGCTGGTGCACTGTTGGCTGAGCGCTTTTTAATGTGTTTCCTGGTCAATCACAATATGTGAGATATGCAACGGTACCGGGGCCTGAGCACTTGGAAGCAAAACTCGGGCTTTAAAGGCACAGATGCCTTGGGGGAAATACTGGTATTTTGCAAATATTTCTTTGTGCGTGTTGTCTGTGATCTTTCCTTTTCCGTTCCTAGTGTCCTTCTAGAACAGCATCTTAGCTTTATCACCTACCGCACGGTGTCCTAAACGGAGTTATAGTTCCTTCACGTGACATCCCGACGTGCTCATCACACCTATTTGAGATGTCCTAAGCAGCTTTAAAGAGCTGGGATGGATACGGGAAAAAATACATGCGGGTCTTTATGTACTTGAAAGCCTCCCTGAAATCTGGGGGAATTCTCTGCTGAGCATCGTGGGACTACAGCCAGACTCTGAAGTGTCCCGTCTTAAGAGACAAAGGTGGTTTTTAATCCGCGTTACAGAAACGGCCCCGGCAACGTAATACAGTTCTGTAAAGGTGACTGTCAGTTGTACAGTCGTGTGGTCAGGTATATTGCTGTAAGTAAAATGTTGTTTTTCAAAAATGCTGTGTGAGGTACCAGCGAACCTTTTTAAAGAAAATTAAGTGTCATTGGTTGCTTACAAACATATTTACTGGCAACAAGTTGGGGGAGCCATAAACCGAAACGAAGGCACCTGTGTGAGAGCGCTTGGGAGCGGAGGGGAAAGCAGAACTGGTGAAACAGTAGGATACAGCGCTGTGTAAATATTGGCTGAGCTCTCCTAATTGCAGAAGAAGGTGCGTGTTGCTCTGGAGTTAGCCCTATTGCATGTAAGTGATGCTAATTTTTTTGTCTTTTTTTCAAAAAAAAGTCTTGGAAGTTTTGAGAAAAGTGCTGTGAAATGGCACGTTCGTATTTTAACAATTTTTTTTTTTTTTTCTTGGAGAAGGTAACATTTTGTCCTGCAGGTCTCATGGCTGAAAAATGATGAAATAAGTGCTGTTTTCTAAGCTGATATTCTTTCCATGTCTCGGATATTCTTGTTCCTTAGGGTGGGTAAAACTCGGCATTTTGCCTTCACCTTCCTTAGCTGCCTTTCTTAAAAGTGAAGCCTTAGCGTCTGTTTGGTCTTGCAGAGCTAGTGAATGTGGGCTTGCTTCACTTCATTTCTGCTGTAAACTATTAGAGGGGGAGGATTCAAGGCACATCCAGCGGAGCTGGAAACAATCTCGTTCATTCAGTACGATCTGTGTTTCTTGCTTGAGAAAGAAAGTAAAATATGAGAGAAACAGAGAAGGTAATTACTCTGTATGTTTTCTGCTATTGCAAGTTATTTTATGACTGGCTTCCAGTTTTGAAACTAGTGTTCTCGGAAGATAAATTTTAACCACCAAAATTACTTTGCTAAACAGTTTACTAAGCTTTTTGCCTCTGCTTTCCAACAGCATGTGTTAGCCTCCAGGAGTGATATGTGTATGATATTTATGGTGCCCGTGTGACAAAAATACATCCTCTCCTTTCAAGTCTTAAGATAATACTACCTTCTGTACGCAGTACAATCCATATCAGCTTCAGAAAGAAATGCTAATTCGTCTCAAGATTAAACTCAGAGCAGGACGTTACAGGTGCCCCTGTTTGTTTTAAAAACGCAACATAAAAATGTTTGGTTTATTTTTCTCAGAAAGGCATGTGATGCAAGGGAGCATGCAGTCCCGTTTGTAAATAAATCTACAAATAATGTTCTTTGAGACATTGTTTTGCTTTGATTACTGGGGTGTTTGTTTATTGAAGGAAGGAAGGAATTTGTGTATGGAAATAGGAAGTGCCTGCTGGGGGGCTGTGTTAGAGAAAGAGTGGCAGTTTTCAGGGAGACTTAGTGGGTTGCTGTAGGGTGATAAGTGTTAGGGCTCAAGTGGACGAAGGTGTTGAAACCAACAGGGACGGGGCACCTCGCTAAATATTTGAATCTGGCTTTCAGACAGTAACCGCAGTGCCAAGCTTAGCTGTGGGTTGCAAAGCTATAGTCCCAAAGAAGTTAAGGAGAGCTCTCCTCATGGTTGTGAACAAGCTGGCTAGGAGTCCTGTTAGGAACATTATCTGGAGAGATTATCGTAGCCCCATTGTGTACCTGAGAAAAAGATCAGATGTCTTGATCATTCTCCATGGAGGTATTATGAAGTATTTGCTTAAACTCAACTCCTTTGGTCCTGGCAAGCATCTGTCTTCCAAATCCCATGTCTAAACTGTGGGACCAAGACATTTTCCAGGCCCTGGGATCATGGCATGGTCACTCCAGTCACCTTCTGACTGCATGGAAGGTGACAGAAAAAGGCCTGGGTTTGCATCATCTCCCACTCCCCTGATACTCATTTAGTGGGGAGTCCACCACAGGCAGGGAGGGAGTCCCTGAGCACCGTGGTAGGTTCTCTGGTGGCTTCCCAGAATAACTTTGTGTATAGCTCAGGACTTCAGGGCTGGCGGCCAAGCCCTCTTGCTTCGTTTCAGGCGACACGTTGTTGATTATAAAATAGCAACTGTAGTACTCTAACAAGCAGAAATAGATCTGGAAATGTTTTTGACCAGCAATAAACTAAACTTGTTATTCAAACAGTTAGAAATAATATTTCTGCAGAAATATTTTGAAGGCTTAAAAAAAAAATCACAGAAAATAGGTAGTTTCTCATCTTTGTGTTGTGTGTCCGTGCCAGCATACCGGACCTGGATGTCTGCTGTCACCAGCAGAGTGAGTGCCCAGGTGTGTTGCACACGAAGTGAAGGAGCGTGCCCAGGGGTGGTGCAATGAGGAGTAGCTTGCTCTGCTCAGAGGAAAACCTGCTGGTTGTGAGTTGAGCAGCAGCTGGGAGCCGCATCCCTAAAATGGGATGAACTGGTAAGGCTGTGCTTTGGTTTTAGCATCCTCTCATCGTGACAGGTTTGTAAGTGGTCTGGTAGTAGGGGGAAGTTCACCTTTTCACAAGTTTTCGGTCTAACAGCTTTCTCTCACAAATTTAGTCTTCCAAATTCTTTTTGCAGTGTTGTTTCCAAGCACTTTTCTGTAGTGTTGGAGGTTTTTTTAGTTCTTTTGTATGTTGCTAACAGAAGCAATATGTTTGATAAGGTGTAATCACAATGCTATTCACTTAATTTACTGTGATTAGTAGAAAAATATATTGTGCTTATGTGCATGTACAGTACCTGGAACTGTAGACTCCATTAACAGAGGTTTCTAACATCAGCAGTATAAAACCTCTAAAATTTACAGAATAAGAAAACCTTTAAAATAAGGAGACTCTGGCTTTATTCATGGAAATATTTTACTTTTTTTTTTTTTTAATCCAAGCATTTGTATATAGAAGCTTGAATTATCGTTTAAGTGGAATTAATAAAGCAAAAAGGTTAAGGGCTAAACCTGATTTGTACTACTGTATTAATAACTCCGAACTACGAGACATAGTTTTAAATGAACTGGGGTAATATTACATGCAACAAGATTAATAGCTGCAGTGAAATATGTAGCTGTTTAATGACTCAGTAATGATACTTCAAAAGTTATAAAATTGAGAAAGTAAACTGTTCTTACATTTTCTAAGCAATATTACGCAAATGCATCAGCTCAGTCTTCTTTCAGTGTGCAAAAAGGATCATAACCTAGTCTCATGGGCAAAAAAACCTCTTTAAACTTGGACAGAATAAAGCTCAAAAAAATAAAAACCCCAAAAACCAACAGAGGAATAAAAAGTCTTTTTTTGTGTGTAAACTTATTGAGAAGGGTTTGGTTAAAATGAAAATAAATTGCAGGAGCTATCTCTATCAAATATTGAGAACCTATTAGGAAATTATGTTAAAAGACAATTCCTCTTTTTCTCCTAATTTTTTTCCTAAAGAGCAGACTTTAAGGAAATGGCCAAAATAAAGTAATGACCTCTTGGGAAACATTGTACATCTGTGGATTTTTTTTTTTCTCATCTCACAGAGAATTTCTTTTCCCTCCCTCTACTGCAGTCTACGTACACAGTGCAGCTGATTTCCCATCAAAGCGTTAGAAACCTTTTCAGGTAACATCTAGCAGTTTTTCTTCTGCCAGGAATCCTGCAGAAAGCATTGGCCAGCTGTGCAGGGCTTTTCATCCCAGTTTTGCAGGGTTGTGTAGAAATACTTGGGCACCATGTTTTTGAGCCTTTCCATCGTGCTCTCAGGTTGTAGATAAGAAATGTCCGTACGGGGGAATTGCAGTTCCTGCTGCTGCGTGTCTCAGTGTATAGAGTGAAGGAAGGACCACGTGTCATGATATGTGGACTGTGAGTCTAAACTGTAGGTGAGAAGTAAGACTTCAGCTTTATTTGGGGCATTAAGCTAACACGTGGCAGGTTCAGAACATGCAGAAGGAAATAATTCTTCTTGCACTTTGTAGTTCAGGTGTGAAACTCCAGGTGGCTCAAGGTTTCTGTGAAGTGAGGTGAAGTGCAGGAGGTCCTTGATAGGTAAATCATTAGAAGCTAGATGAGAACTTGAAGTATCTCCATATGCTTGTCTTGTTTTTTTTATAGTCTGCTTTTGACTCACTGTCAGAGGAAACTGGATTAGGGGAATCTTTAGACTGCTTCAGTGTAGCTGTTTTGTGCTGTATTGCTCATTTCACTAAATGGTTTTGGGGAGGTTAGGAGGTGGTGGTGTCTTCTAATCACAGAACATGAAGTCTGCAACCTCTTGCCTAGCTTCATCTTTCCCTCGCTCCTCTGTTACAGACCGGGTCACATCGACAATAGCGAGAATACAAAAGATTTCTAGAAATACATTGACAGAATTTGAAAATAAGCCTTTAAAATCTTTGAGCATCTGCTAGTAGGATAGGAAGAGTTTTAAGTGAGGGTGTGACAACAAGAAAAAGCAGTAGGGCAAAGACTGCCATTGCATGTATGCCACGTTGTTCGTGTTAACTTTTCCCTGCTTTCTTTTTCTCTATATATATCTCTTCTGTGAGAAGCA
The DNA here is from genome assembly GCA_013399095.1 of Psophia crepitans. Lineage (NCBI taxonomy): Eukaryota > Metazoa > Chordata > Aves > Gruiformes > Psophiidae > Psophia > Psophia crepitans. Next base: position 21,743 of record VWZZ01006946.1, read on the forward strand.
TCTCTCTGGACATATGTCCTAACTTGAAAGTCCAAATGGTGCAGCAGCCAGGCTAATGTTTAGCGTGGGACCATCCAGCGCGTTTAGATGCCAGGTTAGATGCATAAATGAATGTATGTAATGCCAGGGGGTTTTAGGTCTCCTCGGTAGGCAGTCTGAAAGTCAGTGTGCAAAACAGGCAGGTAGTTGGCTGAGAAAGCCGAGCGCCTTGTATTTTAAAACATAGTGCCCGCTGGAAGATAACTGTCTTCCTCTGGGATGGAAGAATGCTCCAGTCTCCATAAAGACTTTGTAAATCTGAAAGCTCTTTTGATATTAGGTGCCTAAACCCTTTGGGCAATGAGGGAGGCAGGGATCAATCTTTCAAAGAGTGCTTGGATGGTATGTTTCTGTTTCCCTGCCTCTACAATATTTGCATGGCTAGAGCGCTCTCCGAGGACTGACCAGCATCCCATACTTTTCTGGTGGAAAATAGATATTCTCAATCCTCTTTTCCCTCCTCCCCATCCCTAGCCCATCTGAGCCATATATTATTTGGTAGCGTGCTCTTGTTCTTTCTTACTGAAGCTGTTTTCATGAAATAATTAGATATCCACTGTAATGGAAAGGGAGAGTGAACATGACTTCCCACAACTTACATGAGTCCTTATCCCTGTTCCCATGAATATTTAAATTTTTAATATGAATAATTCTTCAATTTAATCACTGGAAAAGATTGCTTTTTCTCCCAAGTGAGAGAGAGAAAAAGCATGCTTTTAAGCCCTTTGAGAGCATTCTAACCTAGTGTGTTCAGGCATGTGGATGGAGGTAACCTAGTGGCTCAGATGAAGCTACTGGACTTTGGTATTGGCCATTGATACCTAGAATAGCAGTCAGGTTCTCGTTTGTGGATCTAACTTGAAGTCTGATTGTACTTCTCCTCCCCCATTATCTGCCTGAAATAGGTCCACCAACATTGATGGCATTTCAGTCAGCAGTTGTATGAGAATATCAGCCTCTACTTACAAGAGCTCTTCTTTCTTACCAGATCTTGTTGCCCTTGTTAATCACTGCTGATACATATTAGAAGGACAAATATGCCTTTGACATCCCAGCTGAGCAAACTTCCCAGCAGTTGTAAAAGTGTGTAAAAGGATATGGTCTCTGCTCCTAAAATGAATACCAACTCATATACCACGCAGACTTGGAGATCCTTCATAACTCTTATTCATCTGAGCCTAACATGAAATAGGGCAGCAGGATTGTTGCTTAGAATTGCCTGTTTCTTCTCCTTGACTATAAGGAGCTAGACTGACTAGCTCCTTGCAGGTAGGGTGAGTAGGTCAGAGGCATAGAGGAACGTATTGGGGCAGGCAGAATTAGCTGAGTACTACCTAGTGTATGCTGAAGGAGCACACGTGCTAATTCAGTTGTTTTTGTTGTCTCTCCAAAGATGGGGTTGGTAGGTAGTTGGGTTTATTAGTCACCAATCCCTCCCTCCCTCGCCCTTCATCGCTTGTAAGGTGAGCGTTCTGTTTTGCAAAGTTTCTGTCTCTTAAGAAACTTCCAGCCTCGCTTTGTGTGCAAAGTGATGTCGCTGGAGTTTGCCTCTTGCTGTTAGCCTCTTCCTGGGAAGAGCTGCGCTCACTCCTTGGGCTGCTGGAAGGAGCTGTAAAAATCAAGCCAGCCGCCTGGTTGAGGCCACGTTTGTGGTGCAGAGTTTTGAATCTGTGCTGGTAAAGGAATGGTGCGATGGTTGTAAGGTGGGAGGCAGTTTCAGTTGCATGATAAAGATCATCAACCAAGAACATTCCTTCGTGGTCCAGGATGGTTAAATCCTGCACGTGTGAACTGGTGAGTGGCTCTTTGGCTGGCTGCCTGCCGCAGGCAAATTTTCTATACAGTTTCTACGTCTGCGTGTGTGTTTCTGTCCCCCTTACAAACTCCCAGTGAAAGACCAGAAGGACTAAACATTTTTTTCTAGCGTTTTGTTTGTTCAGAGAGAGCACCTTCATTTTGTTTAGTTTCACATAGTGTTTTTGAACGGTTGTATACCCAACTTGCAAGGGAGAGGATAATTGAACAAATTTCAGATCGTACTACATTGAGGTTTTGGTCTAATTTATTTTATCCCTAATCATGGGATTAAATCACATTTATACAAACTTGTTTAATAGTACACAGTGGCTGTAGCTCTGAAATTAAGACATGTAATAGCAACTGTATTAAATTAATCCTGGAAAAAATGACTATGTCTAGTCTCTTAATTTTAAATTTGAAGTGCCTATTTTTTTTATAATAGATATGGGAAATGTATTTCTGGACCAGCACTTTAGCTGTAAATTCATTATAATGACATTTGTAAGTTTAATCCTTTATTTTCCAGATAATTAGGTTTTAATGTTTAGTTATTCATACTACAAAATCTATAAGAACCTTGACAAAATGATACGAAACACAAATTATATCAAATTCTGAAATCAAATAAGCATAGCCCTTGTTGTCATCTGTACTTCTACTGTAGATTCAGCTGCTTAAACTCCAGTGTAAGATTGCAGGTAAAGTCAGTGTTAGTCATGTAAATGTATGGTATCACATACAGGTTACTTTGATTTTCAGTACCTTTGGATAAAAGTTGACACTCACTATAAATTGCAGAGTTTTGTCCATGCCATCAGATGAACATTTTAACCTCTCATGTTTATGCTAAGGGGGAAAAAAAAAAAGTGCTGACATGCAGCATCTTTTTCGCGATAATCTAGTGTTTTGTTTCCCGGTTTAGGAGGTAATATCTTTCCCTATGGTTATCTTAATGCAATTCCATATGTTAAGATTTTTAACTGTTTGACACAAGAGTTGAAAGTACTATAAAGCTCATTTTAATATAATTGTGGCTGCAAAATCCCTACTTTAATTCTTTAAAGAAATATATTGGGTTTTTTTTTTATCAGTCATGAAGAATCTATGTAGACCCAACACTCGCATTTCTCAATTCATGAAACAACGGAAATGTGGAGTCACCATCCCTGCGAGTATTTAAAGAAAGGTTGGATGTGGTACTTAGGGACATGGTTTAGCGGGTAGTAGGTGGTAGGGGGACGGTTGGACTAGATGATCCTGGAGGTCTCTTCCAACCTTAATGATTCCATGATTTGATGATCCATGATTCTAAATAACATTCTGTAGTTTCTTAGTGGAATAATACACCAAAAGAGCCTAGCTACTTGAAGCAGCATGTCCCCAATTATGACCAGCCACAACTTGTTTAAAATAATAATAATGATAATAACATGGCTTTTTTCATTTCATGGTTTAACTTGGTTTTCCCATGAAATGTGGAAACATTTTACTTTGGATGGATATTATTCAGGGGCTTTGTAAACTCTTAGAGCATACTACTGCATGTTTTCCTGCGAAGTGTTGTTAAGGCAAATGTTTAAGCTCTGATGGAAACCTTTTCCTGTGATGGTGTCCGAGCTCGGCTTTATTTGGTGTGAGCAGTCTGGCTGAGCAGAGCTCATCGATTCCCTGGAATTACTTGTGGAGAGCCATAGCTGAGCACATGAGTAGTTCTGTTATCTTTAGCAGGGTTACCTATGTACTTAATATTAAGTATGGAATTCATTAAACTGCTTAATGAGATTCAGTTCCAGGTCAGGATTTGGCTCCTTACTGTGCATGTCCCCAGTAGCACCCCAAGGAGCAGGTAGGCTGCATTCGCATTGGGATGCTTGGCCAAATTTGTGACCTTACGATGTGTGCGCATCCTACCGTCCCTCCTCTAAAGAAGCCCTTGGAGGCTGCGGTTCAGACCACCTCCCGTTGGTGCCAGGTCGGCAGCGTTTTATTGCCACCAGGACCCGTGCTGTCCCTCCCCACCCATCACCCCTGCCTCCCTGCTCCGTTTGCCTGCTGGCACGGACTGCGCTGGGCGCAGGGACGGTGCTGCTGAGGTGCAGGGCTGCAGCCCACATCCTGCGGGCTGCCCGGCTGGGTGCAATGCACGGTGCTGGGGGCATAGAGAGGGCAGTGCGGCTTGCTGGTGGGGGGGACACACTTGCCTTTCTTGGGTGGCCAGCTGCCTCGCCCAGGGCCACACATCTCCTCCCCTGTGTCGAGGGGGAGCCAAAGACATCCATCTCCCCGCGGGTGGGATTTGGTTCCTTGGGCTGTGCCGTCTAATGGCCTGGCCTGATGCCCGCAGATGTACGTGGTGTGAACCTCCAGATTTGGTTGTATCAGTAGGATTGCTCTTCCAGGAAAAGTTCGTTAGCGGGATCAGAGCCTTAATCGATTTGGCAGGCAGCGTGGGGAGGGGAAACAAAGGGAGCGGGTGATTTACCCGGAGTCGGGGCAGAAGCCCGTGGCGGAGCTGGGCGTTCTGTGTCCGATGCCTGATCTGCTCTGGCAGTCGCGCTGCGGGTGGAATAAATTTACTGGTTGTGAATAACCAGCAATGTGTTTTGCCACGAGCCACGTGAATAGCTGTTTCTGTCTGCCCGCTTGTTAGCAGATCAGAATTATCTTAGGAATTAAGAAAATTTTTATTCATTGCTTACTGACTTTGAAAATTAATAAACAGGCTAGATCTTCTTTAATTGACTAAACCATTGTATTCTCTTCACAGGGTGTTTAACAAATCTTTGAGTATCTGGTAGTTTCCTCGCAATCTGTGTGTGTTTGTTATCTGATCTATTCCCCAAGAAGCGCTGGTGGGTTCAGATGACTTTAAGTAGTTTTGGAAACCCAGAAGTGATCACGCATGCTTTCCTTAATAAAGTCCAAGGCCAATAGCAGACTTCAGTACTGACGCAGTGCTGGACTTTGTCTTTTCATTCGTGCGTGCCCGAGAGGAGCGAGGTTATCAAAGAATATGTTCGTGTCCTGTAGGAATTTTGTTTAGTTGTTGGATAAATACAATGTATACTGGTGTGACTTGCTGTGTAAGTGGGATGTTGACCTGAGGAGTGAAATAAGTAAAAGATACTAATCACTGAAGTAAAAATTAACAGTGATACTGATGTAATTTAATTATTTATTTATTTTTTACTTTAGCATGGAGCTTGCAACTTATTTGTTGAAAGTAGGCTTCCCCTGAAGCTGGCATTGTTCTTAAGTGGATTAAGTACTAGAAGTAGTTATTTTTCCTTTCCTGATTCAAAGCTTACTGGAATCAGAGGAAATTGTTTCATTATTGAAGACCACGTTTGGGATAGTTTTTAAATTATAGGTCAACATTATAGACTCATCGGATGATGTGTTTGTAGCATCATAGGCTCTTAGGCTTGTGCCCACAGTCTCATCGTCTACCTACAAAGCCAAGTTGGAAGTGCTTTGAAGCATTGGCCACTTCACCTGCACCAGTTTGATTCTGGCTGGAAAGTACCTGTTGTGCTGTAAGAACTGCGGCAGGTTTACTCAGTTGCTAATAACCCTCCCTGACGACTGCCCTAGACTGACACACTTCTGGAAACATACTTGTTTGCGTTCTTTGCACGTACAAAAATATCTTCCTCCAATTTCCCTATCTGAACACGATTGATTTATATATTTTTTTAAAATAACTTTGGCTTTCACTATCGTGACCGTTTTTGGGAACCTAAATTTAGTTGTCAGCTTGGTTTTCATTTGGAGGAGGAAAGCAGTAACACGGAGTCAGCATGTATCTTTAAACACTCATGATGCATTTATCCTGTTTCCCGGAACGAAAGTCGGAACAAAGTGGTTAGGCAGCTCTTCAAACAAGGGATCTCTGCTCCCTTCTGAGAGCCATCCATCCTGCCGCACATTCTTCTACGCAGCCTTACTGGGTGGTGCCAGCAGTTGTGGGGCTCCCTTGACATCATAAGCGAGTTCAAGTTCTTAATTTGAAACACCCTCCCAGCCCAAACAGTGAAAGCTCGTTTTCTGAAGATCAAATGGGTAGATTTGACTTAGTTTCTGATAAGAAAAGTTGCAGTAAATAAATGGCAGTGAGTGGGGGCAATGGGTCTTTTGGTCTTGTCAATCTATTAATTCATCCTAAGCTGTGTCATGAAATAAAATCTTAAGTAATATCCTAAGTATCTGATCATATAGTGGCTCAAATTGACTCCAGCAGGATTAATTTCTTAAGTAAACCTTAGCTCTGAGAGATTCAACAGCTATTTTCATGTTCATGCCAAGATCTGTCAACCTTTGGTTTTGTGGAGACTGGGAGGAAAAGCCTTTGTATTGGTTTATCAGAGGCCTGTATGGATTGAACCTTGCACAGATAAGCACTATGCTTACTTTGACATCCAGGTTTCATATATAATTTATTTTGGGTTTATGGTCCCAAAGGAATGAAAAATATACAGGAACAGTGACTTCTTGTATCAATACAGTCAAAGTTAATGGGTTATGTCCTTTATAGATTTTTCTAAGTAACAGTATTAGTTCCCAAAGTGTTCCAAATAACTTCAGTTTTTAGGAAAACTTGTGTAATACGTCTTCAAACTTAATATTTTCATCTAACTTGTAAACTTGGGAACAAAAACGTACAACAAAAAAATTGCTATAAACAGTTAAAGGAACTAGACGCTATTAATAGCACTTGGCGTGAATGTAATGTTTCAGCCCGATGTTGTATCAGGATTTACCACTTAGTTGGCACCTTTTGAAATGAGGTGTCAAGGCTTTGTCATGTAAAATTTACGGTCTCGGTGTTTTAACCACTACTGTTTGTGCATTGCTGCTTTCCAAATACTGCAGCAAACGGGAAAAAATCTAAGCAATAAGCAACATACTAAGGAAAATTTGATTTTTCTTTTTTTAATGACCACATCAACAAATCATCTTAATGTTGTGAGTTAATCAATGTAATAATGTCCCTTTACAGTGGTGGCACATACTATCCATTAATTTTTTGCAGTGAGAAAAGAGGAAAGGAGTCAGCTGCTTTCTGTAAAATAGGATGGGTCGCTTCGTAACCAGTTTCTATTTTACTACATAATTCATCATGGCTGTTTTAAAGCAGCTTTGTAGTCAGTAATCTAAGGAAGCTTCCTTCCATTTGTATACCTACCCACTCCTTTACTTCTGGAAGAATAGTTATTTAGTAGATCAAATAACTAGGAAGAAGGTTCTTCCTATACTCCCCTTATGTTTTTAGAAGACTCTTTCTCTAAAGACAACATAGTCTCAAGAAACTTGTTTTTAATGTCTGGAAATGGACAGCTTTTGATAACACCCAGCTGACTAAAAACCCCAGTTGAGCTTGTACCTACTTTCTGCAACCTCTTTTGCTTTCCACTGATGCAAACAGTGATGGTCACAACTTGAACAGGGGGGATTTTGTGTCGGGTTTTCTAACCGGTTCTGTCTCCTGTGGTTTGCTGGTCTGAAGAGCCACAGCTGAAAAGTTCTAAAACCGGAGGCGGTGTTGGTCTGGGGAGTACTCCCTTTATTGCCTCTGCAATACCTTATGATGTATACAAATATAAAAGCAGTTATTGCATGGTTGGTTTTTTGTCCCATGAAAACCTATTCTGAAAAATCTCTCTATGGTATTTTTGTGGTGTTTAAATGATAAATATGGGGGTTTTTTAAGGTTTAATTGACTTACTTTCATTTTTCTTTTCAGAGTGAAGGAGTCCGTTTTCTCACCATGACCTCAAACAACAGAGTACAACATTCAAAGAAGCTGCTCAGCATATACCTTTTTTTGTTGTTGTTGTTGGTTTGTTTTTTGTTGGGTTGTGTTTTGGTTTTTTTTTTGTAACTGAAGCTGCTTAAGGTTTACTTTTTGTTGTTGTTGTTATTGTTGGTCTGGACAGTTACTTAACTGTTCTGGACTAAACTGTGCAACAAATCTGGGAGGAAGGGAAAGCAACCTGCCTAACTCATTACCTGTCCATGGCATCTACGGTATCATTTTGCTGCTGTTTCGATAGAAGTTGGAGATGCTCTTTAGATCGTAGGAACTTTTCTGCCGGCCTCTTTAACTAACGGCCAATGCCTTCATTTCCTTTTTCTGCAAAGACAAACTGTATTTATTCTTCGGCATATTAGGGGATTCTGTAACACCTGCTGAAGCAGTAAGATCTGGTGTTTAATGGCATAGTTTCAAGCCTACCACAGTACTACCTCAGTTCAAAGTAAAGCCAGATTTGCGGTGTTGGTGTGCGACAGAACCTCCTTTATCCCTATGCTGAGTCTCTCTCAAGAACGGTCGTCAGCCTTACTGAACTTGCAACGCGTACAGCTGCTGCTGCTGGGTGGTGAATCACTAGCCGCAGGGTTTACTTCTCAGACAAAGCCGAACCAGGGCCCTGAAAAGTCTAAAATGGGATGAAACTCTGTGAATCGGACTTGGATGGAGGATTCAGAGTAGCTAAAAAAAAAAAAAAGAAAAAAAAAAGAAAAAGTGTAACTGAAGAAACGTAAGTTAAAACCATCAAACTGTATTGGGGGTATCTCTCTTTACCTTTGACACACTTGTTTAATCCTCTCTATGTAGGTGTTTCTGTAGGTACTTCAGATTGCAAAAGCCTTTTCTCCTATTTACAAGCTCACTTTTGTCAGCCAACCCTGTTCTTAGCTGCGTTTCTTGTAACCAAAAATCCACGTCGGCATGCTAGGAATGCAGGGATGATAAGGGGTGTCGGGCAGATTCAAGCGCTAGTATTAACACAGTATTATCTTGCCATCTAGAGAACCCTGATATTTGCCTTTCACCAGGAAGGCACCGTTGCAGCCGCAGGCATTATTGCAGGGAAGAACCACCATTGCAGTCACTTATCCTGAGTTCTGTTGGAGGCGACGCGTGCATCACGCTTCCAGTAGCCTGAAAATCCGGGTGACGTGGTGGCTGTCGGCACAGACGTCACGTACAGCTGTTGCACCAGACTAGCGGAATGTCATGCCACCTTGTTTCTCCTTTGATAAATTAGTTAAAGAGTTTGTGTACGCTTTAAGGGTACCTCCCCAGTGCCTGCTCTGATAGACATGTAAGTATTACTAAGTTATTTGACTTACGTGAGACTCTTTTCTGGTTTGGTTTTTTTTTTTCCTTCTTTTTTTTTAATCATTGTGCTAGGTGGAACCTGTACTTCACTATTAACAATGCATTATCTGTTGGGATATTTTTTTCTGAGGAAGACAAGAGTCAATGTCCTAGAAATATAATGAATGGCAATGCGGTCTTCCTGCTTACATGCTGAATTTTTGGAACTGAGGATTGTATTACAAGACAAAGATGAATGTAAACTAATTCCTTCCTTACCCCATGACACACTTCATTTTTCAGTGTAATTTCTGGGGTCTTAAATCACAGCAATGCATAGGCTAGTACAATATTAGATCTAAAATGAATTTAAATATCTAATCTATCTGTTTGAGGTTGTTTTTTTTTTAATAATAATAACAATGATACTATAAATGGTTCTAAGACACTCTAAACTGCTGCTTGTTCAAGTTTGGAACTAAAAAAAGCAAATACCTTTGACATTTTCTGTCTGAACCCCCCCGTAGCACTGAGTGTGGTACCTGCTGAATTAAACGCTTTGAACTTCTATTTTGAAGTAGCCCTCTGTACCAATTAAGAAGTCATGCCACTAAAACAAATGGCTAAAATGCATACAGCAACTTCAAAACAAAAACTTGACAATATAGTCAGTTCTTCTCTATCCTGTATATTTCACAAAGGCATATGCAATACTTACATTCTTAATTTAGTTTACAGAATGGAACCAAAATGTATAGATGTTATGTTTGCTAAAACTTCACAATGTATATTGGGTCTTTGTACATTTTGCCTGACTTACCTTAAATTTAAAATATTTTTTGCTATATAACCTTAACAGTTATTAAGCAGTGTTTTCTTTTTGGGTACGTATTGTTTCTGGATATCAAGATGTTAAATATATTTCTTGCTATTGTGATATGACAAGAGACTTAACTTATCTTGCTGTGTCTTCCAATGTACACGCTGTATATAAGGATAAATGTGATGCTGCTGGAGACCAGAATAAATGGAACTAGAATAGTGTATTGTATTTAGTCTGTATTGATCATGGATGCTCTCCTTAATAGCCATATGCAATAAAATACATTATTTATGAAAGGAGTAAAGTATTTGTGTGCCTGTTTTCTCTAGGGGTGGGGTATTTTCTTCTGATTCTTTACATAAAATCGCTTTATTCTCTTTTTTACACAGAAACACACTTTCAAGAGATCTTACAGTTCTGCACATACTTACCTGCTTTCCTTTTAATGCATATAGTCATGAAATCATTTTAAATCTTGTTTAAGAATAAAAAGATCACTATCATAAAGGCAAAGTTTGTATATTTGAGGAAATAGCTAGGAATAGAATTTGGTCTTAATTTTTAGTTCCAATTTTAAAAGTGAATGGAAGACTGGGAGTCCTTCTGACAGCCTATGTAGTGGAAACAGATTTGCTGTACATGCTGTTATAGATACTGGTATAAGGTGAATGTGAACTCTCTATGTAGATATCTTCATCTGCTGGCTTGCGTGCAGGGGCTCCGGGATGTAGCTGTAGACACCATGGGGTCACCCTAGCCTGACCTGCTCCTGATCAGTAGGAATGTCCCTTCCACCTGTGTAAATGACCCTTTCTCAGTGTTCCTTTCACCCAGGTAAATGACCTGTGTGAGGGTCACTGACTTGTAACGGATTGTGGCGATGAAGGGCAGGGGATGAGAACAGTAGGTTCAAAAAGGCTTGATGTTCATTGCACAGCAGAGTCTGGGAGTTGCTGAGATCCCTTCTGCTTCAGCTGAGGAGTGTCTGAGTGAGACATCTTTGTTGATAACATGCAAGGGCTGCTGGTGCAGGAGGAGACATCATCTCTCCTCCTTTAAAGAAAGGAGTGAAATTCTGTCTTGGAACACCTATGCTACATTCTCCTGGCCATGCAGGATGGAGCACCTCTCCTATGAAGACAGGCTGAGAGAGTTGGGCTTGTTCAGCCTGGAGAAGAGAAGGCTCTGGGGAGACCTAATCACGGCCTTTCAGTACCTGAAGGGGCCTACAGGAAAGCTGGAGAGGGGCTGTTTGTCAGGGAGAGCAGTGATAGGACAGGGTGTGATGGCTTTAAAGTAAAATAGGGGAGGTTTAGATTAGGTATTAAGAAAAAATTCTTCCCTGTGAGGGTGGTGAGGCACTGGAACAGGTTGCCCAGAGAAGCTGTGGCTGCCCCCTCCCTGGCAGTGTTCAAGGCCAGGTTGGGTGGGGCTTTGGGCAACCTGATCTGGTGGAGGGTGTCCCTGCCCATGGCAGGGGGGTTGGAACTAGATGATCTTTGAGGTCCCTTCCAACCCAAACCATTCTATGATTTTATGTCTACCAGTAAGTGGGCTGGTACTTTCATGGTTACCTTCTGTTTTGGGGATGGTTGAAGGACCATACTCATACAACTTTGTCTTAAAAGGACAAAACCTGGCTCATTGTGGCATTATCAGGTTCCTTCTCTGAAAGTGGCTCAAATGGAAAAGAACAATTCTTTCTGTGCTGCAGTAGGATCATCCTATGGCTGCTGAAGTGTCCGTGTAAGCCACAGTGTGCGGACATAAATCACAGATAATATATATGCTGCCCAAGAGAGAACGTTCAGTTCCTTCTTTCATCTGTCCTCACCATCTTAGCTGCAGGCTTAGCTAGGGGAGACAAAGTGGGGTGTTGTGGATCTTATGGTGCCTACATCCTTGAAGAGAAAGAGCAATTGCTTTAGTCTTTGAAATCGCTCTGGAGAAATACAACTCTCCAAAAATACCTTCTTTTCTGCTCTCAGCAGAGTTTATGAGTAGTACCTTATGATACCATAGAAGAAGAATGTGTTTGATAAGACATCTGGAAGGCCACTGTCAGATTCTCTGGTGAATTCCGTTTCTGATGATCAGAGCATAAAGGAAGCCACCCACGGCACAGTTTGGTGTGATGTAGGCTGCTTCCAAACAGAGCAACATGTGCACTGACTTGACAGTGGCGTTTTTAAGTGCTTGTCCAGTGACTATCCTTCTCAAGGACCTCAAAGCAGTTCATGGCTTCCAGCCTCCTTGGGAACCATAGTTTTATTTTTTGTGGTACAGGGTTCAGGGAAGGGTTGATACATGTCCAGATGTCACCCTAGCATGGAGTGAGGTTATCTTGAGTATTTACCTGTGCCCTGGAGCTTAGAAGCATTCCCAGATTCTCCAGTTCAGAGTGGCCCTGGAGACCACTATGAAAGGCATCATCTTTCAATAGCCTTTAAATAATGAACACAGGACAAACAAGTTGCCTTCTTCAGGACCTACTCCTACTGTTTATTTTGTTATCTGTTCTCAAGGAGGATGGGAAGAAGAAAGAGTTTAGGTCTTTGCTATGCTAATTCTGAGTGAGGATATGCAACTTGGAGTCTGATCTTGGGAGAGCCGTTGTGGAATAGTGTGACAGGAACAGATTTGGCCAGAGATGCAAGCCTTCCTCTGCAGGATGCAAATCACCTACCAAATCTTTCAGTATATTACTGCTGCTTCAGTCATTCCCAGGTGGCTTTTCCACCTTGAGGAACTTCAGACAGCTCTTGCAGAGATATCAAACGCATTGCAAGCCTCACCTGACTTGGACCTGGCTTTTCCTTGGGGACCCTCTGAAAGGGTCTTCAAACAGACATTGTATTTAAATGAAGAGGGGTTTGGCTTTTTAGGAGCCCTAAATATTTAATGTACAGTTGATCATAGATAATTCTTATTTAAGTGTACAATTTGTGATATTTAGCGGGAATCTGGCTTCTGAAATCGGAAGTATCTCAATGGCCTACTAAAATAATAGGAACAGAAAATGTCACCATTCACTTTTGAAAATCTAAATCCCTGGTGGTTTTTGTTGTTGTGAGTAATAAATACAATCATAAAAATGCGTCAATAAGTGCCAAACTGGATGTAGAAGGTATGTCTGAAAGGTGAGGAGCACCAGTGCCAAAATACTAGCTCTACACAAGGACGAGGATATAAACGTCAGACCATGTTTACATATTGTAAATGGTGGAGGCAGAAGATGGAATTAGACACACCTTGAAACATCCATTAATACGGGTATGAGGAGGGTCTAGATAAAGGAACAGGATCCCCTTACTTGGAAACATCCTTGTTGCAGATGGACCAGGCAAACTGAGGTCCCACATTTGACAGGACTTACACATTTGTATGTTATTCGGTCTCAACCTTTGAAATTTCTGCTAGTACTCCTAAAAATAGTTTTCCTTCTCATTAAATAAGGATCCTGTCTGACAGTGTGGGTGTACCCAACTACGCAGTTAACTACTTCCCCATTCGTTCATTAGCCTGGGTAAGCTGTACTGCAGAGATGAACATCCAGGCCTACCATTCTACCTCGGACAAACTCTGACATGGAAATTTTGCCCAAGCAAAAGGGTCCAGACTGAGATCTTGTAACATGACTTAGATTTTCCCCAAAAAAATGTGAACTGAAGTGTACCCTTAATTCAAAATAGCAGATCAAGTAATGAAGATTGTGTATGAAAGGATGAATTTATTACATCTCCTCTGGAATATTACTGTGTGAAAAGTCTGACCTTAAAACAGTAGAGTTAGTATATGCTCCTAATTACTTTAAAAGGTTTTCTTTCACCCAGGCATAGCGGCTCTTTTGGACAAATTTGTACACTAAATGACTGTGGGAAGGTCTCCCAGGTATCCCCTATAAGGTCTCTGAGGCATAGTCTAGATTTGTGGTGCTACAAGACACTATGAGCCTATTTGGCCGAGCAGTTACTCCTGGAGAAAAATTTGTGTAACATCGGCCCTTTACTGGTAATTGGCCTGATTTAGGTGCAGATGTTGAAGAGAAAGGAAGTGGCGAGACTGATTACTCTCAACTAAAACTCAGATCATTTGCTCAAGAGTGCTTTTTTCCAACTGCAGATGAAACTCCTTATTCAACACGATGAATCCAAATAACAAAGCAACAGCATAATCGACTTCTCTGACAGTCGTGGGCAGCATCATTTCATATCAGAGGACATGAATGCTTTCCACATGTCAGGAGAGAACCCGTCCCACATGTTACAGAGGGCTGGCAACTCCACCCTGCTGAGGAGGCTCAGGTCAGAGCAGGGCTCCCACCCCTCCTTGGACATTAGGGGTGAAGCTGGTCAGCGCGACAAGGCAGCCTGTTCTCATCAAACCTTCAGGCAAGTATTGCCATCCTGCAATAGACCAGAAAGTGCGGAGGGGTGGTGTATTACGCCATCACTTCAGCTGCATAATAAACCTAAGTGAAGCTGTCATGGTTCATGTAAATGTGTATATACTTAAACAAGCTGTGGAGATAGGGGAGAAATAAGAGATACAGCCACGACGCTGCCATATCTATCATTTTAAGTAATCTGACCCGGAGGTGACTGTGAGGTGTTTACCCCTTCCCTGCGCAGCAGTGATTACCTCAAATTATCTCACACTTGCCATGAGATCGGGGTATAAACACAGAGACTGGGAAGCAAGTTCACACCGAGCTCACCCTTAGTAGGGTCACCCGGATCACCTACAACATACCCACCGATTGCCCTTTTACTGCTGCCAATTTGCAGGCTAAATATCACAAGCTGTTGCCCAAAGATAAACCCCGGGGCCCCAGTCTCAATGGCCGCAGATTAGGAATATGCCACTGTTGCATTCATGGTGATTTACTGCAGTTGAAGCTCTGACCCAGAGATGTTTGGGAGGTTGTTTATATATTTTTGATATTTTGGTTTTTTAAAGCCCTGTGTCCTCTGAAGGCTTTTCTGTGTTGTGGTAAAAGCTTTCCTTTGAGCAGTACCTCAAGAAGTGTAATTATAGTCAGTTATTTATCATGTCTATCAAGCTGTGCCATATAAATATCTTGATTCTTAAGTAGGATACACAAAGAACTTTTTTTTTTTTTCCTAGAATACCAAACCTCTCATTGACTGCCCATTTTCTCAAGGCTAAACTGCTTTTAAATGACATGTTTTTTCATTGCTGCTCAATGTGTCGATGCAAGCAGAGAGGAATTTTCATGGCTAGTCTGTGCCTTTAGCCAATGAATCAATAAAGCAATCCAATATTAATTTTACCTGCAGGTAAATGAATGTTTCTCTAAGGGTTTCGGAAGAGTAAAGGTTAAAATTTAATCTTATTTATCTAAAGAACAAATATTGAAGTGTTTCTACTTTGAGTAGAGTCTTTTCTTAGTAACAGACTTGACAGAAGAGGAATAGTAATTTCCTTCTCTGCTTTTGATGCAACATGATTAATATCCTAGTGCTGGATTCTATATTATTTTAATCAAATAATGGTTCTACTATTACACAGTAAATACTTGGACAATATAAACATTTCATTACTTTATTGACTTTGTATTTCTCAGAAGGTAACAGACCCCGGGATTTTTCTGTTCTAAAGGAAGGAAAATGAGTTTTCTAACAGCAGCTGTATCCCAATGCCTTCAAAACCAGAAATGCTGTACTGCAAAATAATTAAAGACAGCATAATTTTCATTTTGGAAACCTGCTTGTTTACTGTTTAACAAGTACTTTTGTTATGTGATGTGCCTGGAGAACTCCATTGGTGGGTTATAGCTGTGATCTTTGCTCTTCGTTTACAGACGTGCAGATTAGGAGAAACATCCAGAGAATCACAGATCCACAGATACGTAGGAGTTGGAAGGGACCTCTGGAGATCATCTAGTCCAACCCCCCTTCCAGAGCAGGATCACCCAGGGCAGGTTGCACAGGATTGCATCCAGGTGGGTTTTGCATATCTCCAGAGAAGGAGACTCCACAGGCTCTCTGGGCAGCCTGTGCCAGTGCTCTGTCACCCTCACAGTAAAGTTTTTCTTCATACTGCAATGGAACTTCCTGTGTTCCATTTTGTGCCCGTTGCCCCTTGTCCTGTCACTGGGTACCACTAGGAAGAGTCTGGCTCTATCCTCTTGACACGCATCCTTTAGGTATTAATAAGTACTGATGAGATCCCTTCTCAGTCTTCTCCAGGCTAAACAACTCCAGCTCTCTCAGCCTTTCCTCATATGAGAGATGCTCCAGTACCCTCATCATCTTGGTAGCCCTCCACTGGGCTCTCTCCAGTACTTCCTTGTCTGTCTTGAACTGGGAACCCCAGAACTGGACACAGGATTCCAAAGGTCGTGGTCAGAAGAACCTCATTTATGTTTGGACTTGCCTTTAGACTCTCCAGCCATTGAACTGCCTGTCCTGCTACAAATTATAAGCTCCAGCAGTTCTGTCATTTTACTCTGTGATTGTCCTCAACTTGATGTGTAAAGCAGCAATATACCTTCTCGGTGTGTGAGGTGTATCATCGCTCTGTGGGTGAAGTTCTCCCATGCTGTTCAGTGAAATGCTCTGGTTCTCCTCATCTGCAGAAGCAGCACTTAATCAATGGATACTGGGATAAAGCTGTAACTATGCTTGTTACTACACAAGAAATCTCATGTTTTGTGTGCATTCAAATAGAGCTTGACAGGTGTTGGTGTACCAATCAACATGTGTTTGGAGGGTGTTTCTTTAGTTGGTTTGTTTTGCTAATGAGCGGGTGACTGTTTTACTTGTCCTCTAGCACAGAAGATCCAGAACGCAAAAATCTATTGTCCACTGAATGAGAACAGAAATTTCAAATCAACCTCCAACCTTAGTCAGCCACCGAAGTTTCATCTTACTGTCTCAGAGCTTGAACCGCCAACTGTGCGCCTCCCTTAGCACGTCCGTTTGAGTCGTCACGTTAACCCATGTGATGAGACATAGTGAGCGCGAGGGCTCTGCAAAGCTCTTGGTGCACCCCTGTCTCACTGCATGAATCTGCAAGGTGGCTCTGGAAGGTGCCTGACTAGAGGAAAAGTGTGACTTTTTGTATTTCCTTTTGCATTTCAGGTTTTTCAAGGGAAAAACCCTTTTCATTATTTTTTTTTTCCCCAGCCTTTCAAGGGAAGAAATAAAAGCCTCCAGCTAAGTGCAGAGCAGTGTGCATCATCCTCATACAGGAAACCCCAAACCCTTGGCAGTGGTGGGTACAGATATGGATGTCAACCTCCCCCTGGCTGCTGGGACAGGGAGAGCTAATGGGTTGGATGCATCATCTGCCAGGCTCCGCTCAAGCTGCTCCAGCTCCAACCAGCCGCACCGGTGGGGAATGTCATGGCACATCACACTCAGCCTCAGCCGACTTTCCGCCATTGTGCTGTCCCCACTCAGAGCGCAAGTGCCAGACCCTCGAGGTATTTTCGTGCCGTCCTCAGAGCCGGCTGCTGGAGCATGTGGCCCCTGGCAGCCCCCCCGGCCGGGCTGCACACGTGGCTTCCCGGCACCAAACCGGGCCCCTCGCCCCTGCGCTGCGTCTGTGTGTGTGAGCGGCGCAGCCGTTGCCTGCCTCCTGTACGGCCTGGAAGGGGCATTACCCACTGCTTTGCTGCGCTTTCTGGGAGATTCATTAATGTGTTTTTCCTGTTCTAGATTGTTTGTGTGTCGTTTACCCTGCATAAGCAATTTTGTTTTCCTAGCCCTTTATTTTTTTTTTTCCTCGTTGGCTGGGGAATGGGGGAGTTTTGTTTTTATCACTGATATGTTGGTGAGTTAAGTAATTGTTTGCAAAATGAACCACACACTGTTTGTGGTTTAAGGATTTCTTTTCTTCTTGGTGTTTGATGGGGTTTTTTTTTAAAGTTTCTGAGCCAAGTTTTGCTAACGGTTATTTTTACGCAGCCTCCCTGTAGTCAATAGAATTGCTTAGTTAGGACTGAGCGTCGTATTAAGGCCCAGTGTAATTTTCTCTCAAGCCTTGTTTAGAAGGGTGTGTTTATGTGGTACACCCACCACTGCCAGCACCGATGGCCCTGCAGCAGGACTAGATGCAATGTGAACATTAACAAGTGAAGCCCTGTATTTCTAAACTGCCAGAATAAAACAACCTGAGAAATTGAAAAGGAACAGTACTGAGGAGCTCCATCTGCATTAATATTACACTGCTGCCAAAAGCGGTGGTGCTGTTTTAGCAGAGAAATCAGATTCAGGTTTTTGACGGTGTAGACAGGCTGATCAAACAAAATGGCGAGAAAGTAATAATTTCTCAACTTTCGCTGCGCTGTTCTACAGAGGGTGTAACTTTTTCGTGTTTTTAAATGATGAGATGACAATGAAGTTAGGAGAATTCCTTCCCTTTCTGTTACAAGCACCAAATGATTTTTCAAGCTCTCCCCGGCCAGTTTGTGTATTCCGGAGGGGCTGTGAAGTGAGAAGATGCTAAGGAGTGACTCTGCTCACAGGACAGGTGGAGTTGCTGCTTTCAGGGGAGGGAGCGGTGGCTGGGGCAGTGCCTGGGCACGGAGAGCCCCTCAGGTGGAGGGGGATCGGGGAGGCCAGACGCCCGCCTGGCGTGTTGCAGGGCCTTACAATGCCCCTCACGTGGTTGTTTAAGCGTAGGAGTTCATACAAAGCGAGAAGCGTAGCACACGCTATTCCAGTCCTCGGTTCCGGAGCTTAATTAAGTTTGTCCTACAAACTGTCGTTTCGGGATGAAATTATTTTAATCATTTAATCAAATGTGTTCAAGGTCAGATTGAGAGAGGGGACTAATGAATACATTCTGGAAGAAAGAGACTTTATGTTCGGTGCCACTCTGTCACAGAATGGCTGAGATCAATTTCCTCTCCTTATAAAGCCATAGCACTGGGGCTTAAAAGATTTATTTTATAAAAAAAAAAAATACCTCCTCATTTCAGGACAGAAAAAATGTGATTGATTGGCTCCCTCAAAGAAAGGAAGTCCTTGTCTAATTAACACCCCCTTTGCTTTCTTTTAAAGTAAAGCATTAGGCGATGCTGCATACTGATCTTTTGTTATATATTCTGTTTCCTTTTCTACTAGATCAGTGAGTCAGGGCTGGCAACGCAACAACATTTTCCACCGGCCCGTGACCACAGAGAGGAGGATTTTGAAAGCCAGCTTCCACATTCCCTCCTCAGAAAAGAGACACGTTCCAAAAAAGTGTAAGATCTCTGTCATCCTGACTACCTATGCTTCAAGTTTAAAGCCTGTTTCCTTGGTAACTAGACTTGCTGGGCTAGTCTGCCCACACCACGCATGCAGAGGCCACCGCGTACCGTCCAAAGCTTTTTGAGCTGCTTAGTAAAAAGGTTTAAGGCATTAAAGTTTTGTACTAATTTTAAAGGGCTCCTGAGAGACAAAAGATCAGCTTTCTCTGCTGCTCGCCTTGCCCTGTATAAAAATCTTCTCCTGTGATGCTGGAGACGTGGGGGGGGATGGTGACAGTCCCTTCGCGAGAGGAAAGTCACTCTTCCGCTGGACTCGCCTCTCCATTGCAATTCCGTCCTGGATTCTTCCCAAGCGTGGTCAGCTGCAGCACCGCTTTACTGTACGTTTTCTGTCTACAAATACTGCTGTTAGGGAAGAGGTTCAAACTCGGCTGTTCATGGCATATCTCTGCGCTGTCGTCACATAGCTGTGTGATGGGCAGCCACTCGCATATTCCTGACTGGCAGTTTGACTCTCCACACCCGGACAATGTACATTCATAGCATCTTGGTCGACTGCCACCCGGCCCATCTGTTGGGTTGACTCTTTGCCCGTTTAAAAGTCAGTCAGACAGGGGTGTGGGTGCCAAGAAAATGTGAATTGAGAAGGGGAGCCTGCGTAACGCTGCTGGCAGTGTATCTTCAGCAAGAGCCTCCTCTGTGGCAGCCATTGCTGCCAGATGCCTCCCTACAGTAGGTTACAACTGCTGACATTTGTGTACCAAGAAAAGGATATGCGAAGCAAAGGGAAGGAGCGAAGAGTTTTCAGGGTAGCCTTGGCAACTTGCAAGGCAAGCTGTGCTGCTGCAGGTACTCGGCTTGCAGCACAACCAAGAGACGCGTGGAGCAAGCGGGGTGTTAAAAAGTTACTCGGTAGGGAGGAGAGCACATCGTCGGTGTATTAGGGTACCCCTGAGGGAGCCCATTACGCTTCAGAAGAGAGCTGTTGACCCAGCTGAGTTAGCTGCAAGAGGCCGGTAAAGGTATTTCTTCTGCTCTTCCATGTAGGAGATCTGTACAAGATTGTTAGCCCTGCCTGGGGAGCGTTCCTGAATGCAGAGCAGAGATTCAAAGATAAGATCCCTTAAGATAGATCATCTCTCTCTTAGCCACAATCAGGTTGTGCAGTGAAGAGGATTAACTCATCTGTGTGTAACCTTTATAATCCAAATCTGGAGAGTGTCAGGCACATGCATGCTCGCAATACCATACATAAATGCGTTTCACGTCAGGTCTGACTGGCTGGGATTATTTTATCTGCAAGACTAACTTGTCTGTCTTCTTTGCTTGGACACCCCTTCATTTTTGCTGAAGAGGCATTACTGCTGCTGCCCTTTACACCAGAGGAACAGGTAGCCTGTTTCCATCATGCTTATTATGCTTGAATATCGGAGAGAAAACCTTCAGAGTTGGTCAGTGGGAATTTGCTGTGTCAGTGGCTATGGATCAGCAGTACGTTGCAACCGAATTAGTATTTTATGGATAATTTTCTTTTCTGCTCAAACTTAAAACATAAATAGATGTGTGGGGCCAGTCCAAACTCCAGTGTGTTTTAAATAATTTATAATAGCTCTGTGTTATCTGAATGACTTTGTTATGTTTCCAGACTTTGTTTGTTTGTTTGGGTTTGGTGGGGTTTTTTTTTGTTTGTTTGGTTTTGATTTATTTGGGGGGGGGTGTTTTTTTGGTTTTTTTTTTTGTTATAAACAAAGGTGGGGCTTTCCTAGCTACTCCATGAAATGCGACATGGCACCAGGAGCCTGTAACTAGTGCAGAGATTATACCTTTCTTCTCATGAACCTGAGGAAGGAGTTTGTGGAAGGCACTGGAAGCGAATAATTTTCCCCTGTCTTCTTTTTTGGGGCTTGCTATAGTGAAAATATGAGCTTTCAGGTACTGGTCAAGATTGTTTTTGTGATCATCCAATTCCTCTTCCACTTTCTGTTATTTTCTCTTTCTGACACCTTTTGTCCAGTGTGTAATTGCAAGTAGAGAACCCCAGCTTCCACTAGCCTGGGATAGCTACTGAAGAGGGAATACACTGCAAATGGTGTCTGATGCTGTACTCCACTTTCCCTGCTGGCTGCAAGTAACGCTGAGGAATCTGATGCTCAACATGTTGTCTCCGAGCCAAGAGTTAGGGACCATTGCCTGAGGGGACAAGAAGCAGATTTGGTGTGCCTACTTGTCAGTTAATAGTCAGCCTTATGTTGTACAGTAACCACTCTACTTGCTCACTACAAGGGAAAATAAGAAACAGTTAGAAAACAGTAAAAATCCCAAACAACAACAACAACTCTCTTCCCCCTCTACCCCCCGTCCATTTCCAGAAGTGTTAGGCAGCGTGCTGCAGCTCTAAACGTACGTGGTATCAAGTACTACCAAAATTATTAGGTGCCGATGCTCGCGTAGCCTTTGCAACACCAGTCTGCTGCCCTGTGGTGTGCTAGCCACGTGGCCTGCCCTCAGCGCCGTTCTCCCCACCCTTATCCCCTTCAGTCTTACACCTTTGAATCTGTAAGATGTATCCTGCACAGTCCTCTGGCTCGTCAGCGTGATGGGGGTCAACTGGAAGTGGGTGACCTTGCTTGTCCCCCAACCATGTTATTGGTCCGCACTCCAGGAAGGTGTTGTAGGGGGCTCTGATGAGTCTTGATGGGGACCAGGGCTGTAGGGACAGAGGGACTGGTGGAGGTAAGGTGGGCCATGTTTCCAGAAGGAGGAGAAAAGCAGGCGGCCAGGTTGAAAGAGGGGACTTCAGTAAGCCATGGTCTGAGAGAGAGAAAGAAGGAGGTGTGGGGAGAAAAGGGAAGGAGACAGGAAGAAGAAGAGAAAGTGCTGGAGGTGCAGGTCTCATGGTGTTACTTCCCTCCAGTCTCTACTCCAGAGTGAAGTCTGCCAGGAACGTCACATTTTCTGGAAAACAGAGGTGTTAATGAGGAGAAACCAAACTCTTGTTCTCACCCGGCGCCACCTGCAACATGGCATTTGGTCGTATCTGTATCACGAAAGATGATGGCAATGCATAAACCCAAGTGTGTGCCCAGGTAACTGGTTGTCAACAGATCAGTCCATCCTGGGGAGAAGAAGAAGCACAGAAGAACAATCACTGTCATGGAAGAAATACTTAGTATTTAGTCTGACTGGTACTAGGAAATATGAAAGTTCTAAGAACTGCAAAAAAAAGTCAAATACTCTCCTGGTGTTAATGCTCTGCAGTCCAGTGAATAAAGTTGCAGTCAGTGAAAGCAGCCTTTTAAAATAGCACAGCCTAATGCCTCACTCTTCTTCTGTGTACTCCACAGGGACTCTGGCCAGCAGCCGAACTGCTGCTTTTTGGTCCCAGAAAAATATTGCGCTTTTTTTTCCCCCTTATTAAAGACTGTCCAGAACTTAGCAGAGAAAAACAAATATTCTTTATTTAAACTGTTTGTTAAAATCAGATTACTTGTTTTGGCATATATTTTTCACTGTCTTTTTCAACAGCAGTTCCGCTGTATCTATGGGGAGCCATAGATTATGGGAGGACGAAACGATCAGTTGTAACCTAGGTCCATTTTCCATTCTGGGTCACACGTTGTTATGCCACTGTTTGTAAAATGCAGCCTTTTGAATTCCAGATTTGGATATTCAGCATTAACATAGTTAAAGCCATTTATAAACCCGTGTAATATGTACGCTGCATACTCTCTGCGTGTTCTGTGTATTTTCTTTGTGTAAGATGTATGTGGTCACTTTAATAAATATCCTGTACAAGTAACATACTCTTACCCATTTACAGCAAGGCACAGTGGAGGATGCACTTCCGAAACAGGTCAGCGAATTTGGAGACTACAGCAAGAAAGAATGACTCTGACACCACAGAGTTGTTCTCAGCCAAGTTAAGCTAGCAGACACCACTGCCACTGGACTAAGCAGTCCTGCTTTCTCCTTGCCCCGTGTGTATTTCCCCCTCAACCCTATACCATGCCATCTGTGGTGCCACCACGAGGTTTCCTGCAACTGTACGGTGCGCTGTGCAGGGGGACCCATCCAGGAGAAAGCTATGCCAGGAAAGGGGCTTGGCTAGCTCTAACGTGGGTCGGTTCCCTGCTTCAGTCCACCACATCGACACGCACCTTCTGATGCCAGAACAAGGGAGAGGGCAATGTTGAGTCAGAAAAAACTGAAGGCGATGGGAGAATAGGACTGCTTCTTTTGGCTTCAGTGCTGGACCAAAGTGTTTGTGGAACTAAAGCCTCTGAGTGCCAGGTCTGGATCGCTTGAATTAATGTAGTTAAATCATGAATAAAATCTTTTTCTGGCAGAGAATTTTCTCTGGTCTACGGTAAACAACATCCATTGCTTACTCAGTCAGGTTCCTGGAATACAGGCAATAAATATATTTCTTTTTTATTGTTTTTGTGGAAGTTTGTATAATGCTTGACTGTAGCAAGTCTTTTCCAGTCTGACTCAGGCTGCACTCCATTTTCTTCCACTCCAAAATGAGATATTACAGACCAACTCATAGGTTTTGGCACGTATTTTGGGCCCTTTATTGTCCCCATGATTCGACAGTGCCCTGTGGTGATGACTGCTGGGGTCTTGGGTATTTCCCAGCATGAAGCCTATGGTGTGGTGTGTTTGCATGTGTGTAGTGGGCAGGAGACAACTGGAGAGCAACAGAAATTACTCCCCTTCTGAAAGGTACTGTGGCTGTTGCTCTTCTCTGGGTGGTTCTTCCCATGGTCTTCCACTCCAAAAGGAAAAATGAGTGGATCCACAGTAGCAGATGGTTTTGCCATGTGCTGGGATGGTTGTGATTCAGGCACTCATGGGCTTTACTGGTGGCATCTATGCATGGGTAAGCACAGCTTTTGCCCCACACAGTTAGACTGGAGCTGTTTGCACAATGGCTTTGAGAGAGGAGGGTGACCGCGTGAGTCAAGGTCCAGGATGGCCAGTCCTCAGTGGAAGCACATGCCGTTCAGCACCAGATTGGAAGTCTTCCAAACGTTGCACAATCACTCATTCAGAAATCCTAAACAAGAAACCAACGCAGGTGACCTACATTCAGGGATGGACCATGAGTTTTACGGGCTGGGTAAGGGCTTAAGGTAACGAAGCAGTGAGTGCCTGTTCACAAGAGCACGTAGCATAGGTGGCAGACAACCCCTAACAAAGGCAGGCTGAGTGACGGGTAGGAGGATAGCCCAGTGCAGCTCAGCTGAAGCACAGGCATCTGAGATGCATGGAGATGGTATGTTTGAAGGCATTGCAAACAGTCTTGGGTTTCTGTAGACAGCTCTAGGTGGACTGCACAGTGATGGGAGACTGGTTTTGTCCTCTGGCTTTGTTCAGTAAGATGAGCATGCGGATATCTTACATCGGAGGAAAACACTTTTCTTGATATGCAAAATAGTGGGAGTAGGTTGAAACCAAAAACTCTCTTACAAACCACACCAGTCAATGTTATGGTTGTGAAACATTGCAAATACAGGTGTACCGCTGCAATGTCAGGAGATAGAAGTGCTTTCCTATCTTTACAAAAACCTCTTTCTACTACTTCTTTTTTCTAGNGTTACTTTCATTTGCAGTTCTACTTTGTCTTGCAAAATCATTCAGGAATTCTTCTTGATCCAAAGGTAATTGTTTGAAAGCATTTGTTTCTGTAGAAAGAAATATATTCTGTTATTTTCTTTCTCTATCCTTTTTCTTGTTCTTTCCTTGCCTTTGTGGATCACCATTAATCTGTGCACTTAGATTCCATGGAAAAGCCTCCTTTTCTATTTTCTGAAAAAGCCAGTGTTATTTTCTGTCCTTCGCAAGATGCCACATGTGTAATTTCCCACCACAACAAAGCCTTCTGCCATCGAGGTCTCAGACGCTTCTCTGCAGCAAAACGCTTGAACAAACACTAAGCCTCTGCCTAGCCTTACTGAAGGAGGTGAAGAAGTATGAATGTACCTCAAAATGCACAAAATTTTTTGGATAAACATTCTGAAGATTTGTATTCAAAAGGGAGCTGGTGACATTTTTACACTAAAAGTTGCTCTTAACTGGAAATGGCTTTTTGACTGGCAGCAAAATTTCACAGAATTCAATGACATCCCACAAGAAGAAAAACAATAAACTCCTCAAAGCCAAGCTTCCAACTAGAACCTCTGGTTTTGGTTTGTTGTTTTTTTTTTATTCTCACAACACACAAAAAATTCAGCGAATTGCAGCTGAACTCTTTTTTTTTTTTACCCAAGAAGAACAAAACCCACCATTGATTGACCCTAGGTCTAAACTGAAAAATGACGTGAATATAAAAAGAAAAAAAAAATGTTGAATTTTTGTTTGTTTGTTTCCTGCTTTACGGTATATAAAACAGCCTGAAAGGCTTGAAGTTTATATATGGTGACTCCTGAGACAGAGTCCAACTCCCCGTGTTCAGCGTGGTTGAGTTAGATATGCGGGTGTGTTCGGACTGTTCCACTCTTCTTTGGAAGGACAGTTTGCAGCGCCTGCTTTCTGGAGCTGTAATTGACTGCATAAGCTTAAAAGTACTGGGAAGTCTACTTGAAAATCTGTTCCTTTTACTGTAACGTAGTCAGATACATGTTAGGGATTGCTGTACATCCCTACAAGTGTTTCCAGCATCACCGTGCGGACAGGGTGTCATGAAGTCAGTTAAGAGGCCCAAGGACTGGAGCTGCCTGATGAAGAGCTGTAAATATTTGCATCAGACGAATGCACTTAGAAATAGATGAGTAACCTGTTTCTGACACAGGGAATTCACCAGGAGGTCTTCAAATGAAGAGTCTGAAAGATCAGGCCCCATGTCCTTTGGACTAAGATGTTGCCGTGTTGTTATCTGGGATGAAGTGTAGTATTTATATAAACATCTTCTTTCCCTTGCTGAGGATCAGCCAATTCAAACAACTCATGTAAGCGGTTTCCATGCTAAAGAGGACTGTGTTTACATCTCCAGCAGCTGTTGATGTATTTTGGTCCCGTACAAAACTAAACCAAAACAAAAACCTATTTAATTTCACATTTGTTACCCTGTTTCCAATGCTCTTGGGCATAGTGGCTGCTTTGTTCATCTGGCAGCACAAAACCCAGGCAATCTGGCCAGAGAAGGAAAATTCCCACTAAGGGGATCCCCAGGTTTTGGGAAGTGCTGTTGTGTTTCCCTTGCCACATCCTTCCAGGGATGAAACAGGAAAGAAAAGGGAAGGGGAAGGGATATTTCTTACCTTCTAGACTGGCTTTATGTGCGCCAGATAGAGACACCTTCTACTGACATCTAACTTAGTCACTGCAGCTCATTTTCTGCCTCTCTCAGTGATACGGGGGAAGGATCTGGCAGCCTCGGACAGCAGGGCTCTGGACTGATCATCACTCTCTTGCTATTAAATGCCGGACAGACTGTCAGAGCTTCCTTAGGCACCTCCAGCACAATGCCTTGGAAAGTGCCTTCGAGATCAGGGACCTGGGATTGGGGGTTCATAAATGATAATTTAAAACCAGTTTCTGGCCACCCTAATCAACTGCACTGAGAGAAGATCAGGGTCCTTATTTCTCCCTTAAGAATGAAACGTTAAGTCCTGGTCTTCAGTGTTTTTTTCTTTCCATATACAAATATACAAATCCCTCCTTGTGTAACTCAGTTACTCTGATACTTTAAACAGATACAAGCTTAAGGCTGAACATAGCTCTTTATATCGTACTCATTTTGCAATTCAAATGGTCCTGACAAGATTTTTTTTCTTTACGATTTGGAACCTATGTATTATTGAATCTCGTCTTGCGTAGCTGGTTTGAGTCAGTCAGCTTTTCTGACGAAAGCCACTCTTGATTTAATTATTTGTTTGCATTAAATGTCTTTTTGAACTTTGGTGTGGATGGCTGACCTTTAGAATAAAAAGCTGTACTGGTGCAATGCAGCTAGAAGCATTAAACAAGTGTACCGGCAGTTCAATGAAAAGTGACTGCTGGGCTGAGCTATACCTGTCACACTAATGCTGCCAGGGGAACTTGGTGCCCACATGTTTGGTTTCTTCATTGGTTGGGTTTTTTCCCCCCTATAAATCTCAGTTATATAAATCTGCTAGGGAGATTTACCTCTACAACTCTACAACAATTCGGAGGCATCTCGCGTGATATTCAAAGGAACTCTGATTCCTTTTCTCTGGAATGCAGGATCAAGAGAGGGCTTAGGCATTAAAAATGAAGAACTACATCAAATAGCAGTGGCTTATTCTTTAAAGTAAACAGAGCAAAGGCTATCGGTGTCAGCCACAGCAGCGGTCAGGTGTGTTCTGACAAAAAAGAGAGTGAAGAAATTTTTCCTAGCAGAGGAAATTTTGGGGGTTTGTTTACTTCTTCCAGGAAGAAAATGATCTTTTTAAAGGATGCAGGATAATAGTAATAATACTAATACTACTAATAATAATAATCTTAATCCACCAGAAGGCAGGCTTGTTTGCCGTAAAACCATTAAACAGTATCCAACTTGTGACCCTGCTTAGAAAAGTGCCGAACACCCCAAGTTCAAAGAGATCAGTAGAAAATTAGGTGATGTTCAAGCCCAATGGCAGGATGAGACAGTGCTTTAGCGAATGACTCCCAGATTTATCGTTACTAAGATGTAGGTACAATCTTGCCAATAGGTAAAGTTATTTTGCACAGTCCTACTAAAGGACACAGTAATCTGCGGGCCCTGCTGCTGTTTACCTTGCTTCTTTGTGGAAGCAGAGCTTCAGTTTCATTTTTCAGGCTGCCTGGGTTCTGTCATCCGTTTTGGGGTTCTCAGCCCCATGCTAAATTACTGTATGTTTGACTACCGTATGCTCCATCAGGGGTTAACTCCAATGCAACAGACTACAAAAATGAAGCATGCCAATGAAAAGAAAAAAAAAAGTCTCTTCTCTGAAAATGGCAAAAATCAGAAAGAACTGTATTTTCAGATAATGGCGGGTATGTATCAGACAGGAATTGTAATAACTTCTCAATGATAACATCTTAGCAGTGAGAAGTCAGTGATTTCAGGCTTTTTACTCCTTTTTCCTGAGCAAGACTGTTACTATTGCAAAAGAAAAAGGCAGTTCTATCCTTATTTTGAATCGTGTAGGTAATGCAAAGGAGACAAAACCTGTCTGAACAGCAGCAATGCAGTGATTTCTGGCAATGGCATCCTGCTATTTAGTCTTGCTTCAGAGCCACGTGCAACAACTACTACTGGCTTAGATGAAAGTTAGGAGAAATTGAAGGCAATGCAGGTTGTATGCTGGGAAGTTCTGGAGGGAAGAGGAGCCGTTGAAGGATGGCTCAGTGTCATAAAGTTACCTCTCAGGTGGATTTAAAAATCATGTCAGGCAACACACACAGTTACAGCTTTGTTGCATCCCCTGCTCCAAAGTCCAGCCTGGCAAGGATGGGGTGCAGCCTCTCATCTCCACCTGCTGAAGTGCCAGCGGTGTGAACACACACACACACACACACACACACACACACGTGTGAAAATAACATCACACGTAAGAGTTTTGCTTGGTAATGATGCCCCATTTCTGTCTCTATAACAAGAAGCCTGACTGCATGTGACTAATTGTTATTGGTTGCAATCTTCTTATTAGTACCCCTATTTTTTCATAACACAGCTGAGCCAAATAAGTAACTGCTGCCCCTGAAGGGGCTGACCTCACTTCACCCTTTTCCTTCTCCACTTCTTTCTTTTACTGCCCTGACTCTTTCCCCCATCTTCTTCCGACCCCCGCCCCCTCCCCAAGCATAATTCCCTTCTCTTCCTCTTTGAGCTAACTCTCTCAGCCAGGAAAAAGAAACAACAACAAAACAAACAAACCACCACCCCAACAACCCTACTTGTTTTGTTTCACTGAGTTTTACTATCGTTTCAGTGAACTGAATTCCCTACACTCCTTGGTTGTCCCTCTGTGTTACCGGACAAACAGCACAGCTGGCACAAGGTAGGAGAGAGGCGTGGGTGTCCAGGTTTGGCTCATCCTGCTGAACAAGGCCATACCCCAAAAACTTCATCCCAGTAACATTTTCTGCCATAACATTTTTCCCATCAGCAAAGGCCGTTTAAGATGTTCTGATTTTTTCCTATTCTTCTATCTGTTCCCACTTTCTGCCATGTTCTCCTACTACTTTCTTAGCTGTGCTGATACAACTATTTGTAGACATGCGTTGCAAACCAGATCGTTGAAGTGATCAAAATCCCCCTTCAAAGCGGTTTAAAAGAAAAATTTTAAAAAAATCCCCGTGGTGATTGCGATCAGGCCCAGCCCAAAGCAGCCCTGTCTGTCGGCAGAGCTGGGAGGGCGCTGAGCTGCAGCCGTGAGTGTGCCCGGTGAGTGTGCAAAGGAGGGAAGCAAGTGTCTGAGGACAGGGCAGCGACAAACTGTTTTACACTGCTTTGCCATTAGAAAAACTAAATGTCTACGTTGCGTGGATTTAGTTTTTGTTTTCAGTAACGGCTGCAGTGAACAGGACTGGGTAATGTTCAGCAGCAGATGAAGCAGAACTCCTAACCACCAATGTAAGCACAGATTTTTACAGTGACAACAAAAGGCTGAGGACATCAAGGTGACAGCTATGTTTTTAGCTTTGATCATACAAATTGAGAACTGGTGCCAGCTGGGAACAGTTCAACCTCTACTGGGATTCAACTTTAACAGAGAAGCAATTTTGCTGTGGGAGCTTGTGGGCCTTATTTGTTATACCTGACTGACCTGTACTTAGAAAATATATAATCAAGAATGTTTTCTAGGTTTGGAATGAAAGAAGTGCTCGTCATCATAGCCGCGATTGCTTGGCACAGGAGAACATGGAGTACGGTATGATATTCTCTAAAGTCCAGATGAAGGAAACCTTCAAACCTAGTTATCTCCTAACAGTTCTTTGTCTAGTGTTACGTCCACCCTCACTCAACAGCACATAATGGGCCACCTCACGCTGTAAGGTACGTGCTTGCATAAAATACAATTATCAGCTTAGATGTTTACACGAGATACAGATTTTTGTTTGTAAAGAGTATATACACTGAGAGCTGAATTCTTTGAACACCAGGCAGGAGGGAACATTGTGTTCCCAGGGGGTTAATGACTTGTTTACATTAAATACAGATATAGTCACTAGCAAGTTCCTGTTTATGGGGAGGTGACTCCACCTTGTTATCTGAATGGGACGTTAATAAGTCTCAAAGTTAGGTGGGGAGGCCACTTGAGGAGAAGTGTCAAAATTATCGCTGATTAAATTGCAGATCATAGGTATCTGTGGTGGGGTAAAGGTCTGAGTCTGAGTACGACCTCAACAGGAGTCTTCAACAAGATTTTCTTCTGAGAGTGAGTGATAAGAGTTTCATCCTAAGAATAGCGCGCATGGGAGCATCTTAGCAGTATTTGAAGCAAAAAAGAAAAATGTCTTTGAGTGGATCTAAAGTACAAACATATATATAATCATGACATTTAGGACACATTCTACCTAACTTAACCTCAGTTCAGCGTTTCAGTTTCAAGAAGGTTTTAGGGCCTGTGCAGAGCGCAATCTAATCAGGAATACAGGTTCAGTGCCAGAGGGGACAGAACTCTCCCTTGTTTACAATCAGCGCTGCTTTCTGACCTTCAGCCATTGAAAGCGCTCATTCAGCTTTAAAAAGCTGAATGTTCTTACTACTGCTTTGCAGACATCTTATTTCTTGTTACCATGACTAAAGCTAAGCTAGGCACACACTGTTTACAATTGCTACTCATGCTTAGCTAAGCTGGTACTGATATTGTTTCCTCAGACTATTTGTAATGCTATCTTACACTATTCCATATACTAAGGTCTATTAAAAGAGTTAAGATTAAATTTTGATCTGTACCTGAACCTTAGCAAAATAATTTTGGAAAGCTTCTGTGGAGGTTAAAATTAATTTTCTCTCTGTTGGAACAGGTCTGTCTAGCTTTTTCTTGTAGAAACCAAGAGTTCCCAAGGAGTCATAATAAAGTTTGTAATTCTATGAATAATAGAACCACAATAGTGACATTGTAAAGGCTAAAAAAGATCAAAGATAGACATCCTAATGCTTTAGGATCACTGTTATCTAGGTGGAATTTGGAAAAAAAAACAGCGTCTGCAAGGTTATTTCATCTGTCTTAGAAGTTCTTGGAAGAATTTCTTTGGCCATTTCTAAAGATGTGTATGGTCTGCTGCTTTGAACTACTGTGGGCATTCTTGGGCTATGAAGACTTATTTTTCAAGTCCCGTGAAACATGCAAGTCATCACCAAAAGCTAGCAAAGATATAAAGTATGTGCCATCAAAACTTCAAAGCAAGGAGGAGAAAAAAGTGGCTGCAACTGTGTGGTTCACAGGAGATTTATTTTCCTAATGTGACCGATTTGACAAGGAGACTGCTCAGATGCTGCTGTGATGGGAAGGAGCATAAAACACTAAGGCTGTCGCCGCTGACAGGGAGGTGTGTTTTTACTACAGAATTACCAGGTCACTTTAGCCAACCCTGTGCAGAAACATAATAGAATCAACATTTCGTTTCGAGGCAAGTGAGATATTAACCGTGTGTGGGGAACATGGATATTGCCTAGTTACTTTGGGTGATGCCTAGTTTACTACAGGATTTTAGCAAGGTCTGTAACTGAAGGTAATTTTGTAGGGGAGGAGGTGCTAGAAAGCTGCTCCAGTGGTGACTGGGAGAGAGTTTTTGCTGTTCTGCTGATGACTGCTCAAAACTGGTTCTACTACTGATTTCTGGTTCTTTCTAGCTCTGATCTTCCTGTGTTTATAAATATTCCACATTAGACACCTTGTTAGAAGAGAAAGTTTTAGTGTTTGTGATTGTAAATCCCCAGGTGAGACAGAGATAAAAAAATTTAACAAATAGAGATAAAACTGAGCGTTCAGGAAATAAGAGCAGACAAAGATGTGAGAATAGGAACACAGGAAAAAAATGTACCCCATTTGGACATTATCTTGACAAAGCTGTTCAGGAGAGAGATAGCAGGAAATTACAATATTACTAGGAAATTTTTTAAACCAGTCAAAACAAATTAATGGATTTTGGAAGCAGGTTCTGTGTGGTTTTGAATTAACATCTATAGAATCCTGTTGGCTTAATCCAGGGATATAATCAATGAATGAAATCGACCCATCATATTTATCCTTTAAATAAAATGCATGATTTCTCAGCTTGCATAATATCCTTTGCTTTTTTTATTTTATTTTTTTTCCCCCTTTATCCCAGGGTCTAAAGACCACATTTGAAACAGTTTTCTGTTACTAGGACTTTGTCCTTTTTCCCTTTTCCATAACTCACAATCGACCCTGAATCAGGTTCCAAGAACAATTGGAACTGTTTTACAAAATCAATAGGAGCGTTTTATTGCTTGTTATTCCTTGCTGGGCTGCTTTATTTCCTTGTTCCTTACTGTGCTCCTGTCCTATGATTTTTTTTTTCTTTTTAATTAGGAGACTAGTAACCAACCATGTAAATTGTCTTGTTGGTTCCTTTTCCACTTAGTTAAAGGAAAATTAAAAATATAGGTTCTTACAGAAATTGCTTTGTACAGGTAACAAAAAGAACTTCTTTCATTGCCCCTGTCTAGAGGGGGTAGCTGGAAGAAATGCATGCAGGGGATTTTCCTTCCTTTAAGGCTTTGTTCCTCTCCCTGGATGCCCAAGGAACACCCTGATAAAGAAGACAGACTTTACTGCTAGTTTATAAAGGACCTGTTCTCATATGTACAGAGCATCTCCTCTCCTGTAAGGTATGAAGAAATGTATCAGATATGCCTGAACTGAAATCAAGCCATAACTCTGGCAGTCACTGTGAGTAGTCATTACTTCTGGGTGGTCATTGTCTTACGAAGTTGGGCTCAAAGATCCTTGTAACGAGATAAAGGGAAATCTTGGCCTTTAAAAATCTAAGGGAGCTTTGCTGCTGACTTGACTGGAGTCAGGATTTTACCCTGAATGTTTAGCTTGTGGATGTCCTAAACTGCACTACAGAGCAGATGTTTCCCAGTCTTTCTCTAGTGGCTAATGTCCCCAGATCTTGTAGATCCCTGCAAGACTTTAATTCCCTATCCCTCTTTGTCACATGTACTATAAGCTACTTTCTTTGCAAACTACTTTGAAAATAGGTGTACTCTGCACACAGGTGTTAGACCGATGCAGAGCCTGAGCTGGCAGCCTGCTGGTCTTCTTGTGTTAGGGGCTGTTTATTTATTACTGATTAAATCAAACATCAGGCCTGACAGCAAAGTCTACTTATCGTTTTAGCCTCCAGAAAAAGAAACTGAAATTTCATTTTATTATGAGTTTGCCTGAGAATTATTTCATTCAGATTCATGACCCTGCACTCACGTATTGGTATTCAAGAGATTAATCTTATTTTAAATGACAGGTGAAAGTCTTTAGATCAGGCATATGGTACATATCTATGTGTGCAGCAAGTCTCCAGAAGGATCCTTCCTAGATAATTAATAGATTTCAAGGCAGTGACACAGTGATAATAACTCATTCTAGAGTTCAGATACATACTTGATTGACTTTAATTTAAATATGCTAAGATACTACTACTACTACTACTACTACTGCTACTACTACTACTACTACTACTACATTCTGTAATTCAGGCATTGTAGGAGCTTAAAAGCAAGTGTCGGTTTGTTCTGCACCTCCTAGCAGGTTAGTTTTCTAACATACCTGTTTTCTGATGAAATTGCAGTGGCAAAGCTGTAATTTGGGTTATCTGCCAAATGTTCTTATGCCGATTTACATTATAAGCTTCAGCTGAAACCGACACATATTAGGTATTTCCAAAATACATGCCAGATTGATGCAGCACGCAGAGAGAATGAGACATTTTTAATTTGAGGTGGAGACTCCTGCTCAGCATAAGTCTTTCCCTGTCATTTTACTACAACGAACTTCTTTAATAAGTGCGAATAACTGTATTGATTAAGTAGAGTCTGAGAATACCAAATTTCCTACCACAAGGGTGGAAAGGCAGTCTAACTGCTTGGCTATTAAAAAAAAAAAAAACCAACCAAAAAAACCCAACCGCCTGGGGATCAGCATTTCTTCTTCTGAGTAGTCAAGGAGGGACATGTGGGGAGGGGTTGGACTGGGTCCCAGTGAAGACTTTGGTGCTTAGTCAAGTGATCTCCAAACAGCCTTTGAGCGGGTGCGAGTCACCACCACAGTGGTGTCCCCTCTAGTCGTATGGAACAGCAACGTTTCAGGTATCCAAACAAGCTTCTACCAGGAAACGTGGATGTTCTCAGCACTGAAGTGCATAGTTGGTCACTATGTTGACCCTCAAAGTGCAGCTTTCTTACTTGCTTTTTACATCTAATCTGCTGTTTTATACTTCACCTCACCTGGAACACAACTGGCAACAGGCAACTATTCTGCATGTGCGTAATTCACTGTTTTTGTCAGTTTGTGTCCTGCCTATTACGCAATAGAAAAGAAAGAGCTGCTACTTGTGGTGGCAATCACGTGGAGCTCTGCTCTGTGCCACCAGCTCTGAACACAGTGTTGATACTGATACAGCTAGGGCTCCAGGAGCCGTGTCTCCCTTTGAATGCCAGGATACCCCTTCACAGAAATTAAACAGCAAGCTGCTCCGTTACCGTGGCTCTACCTTATCCCTTACCGTCCCTTTACCCTCTACCCGCTCCTTCTTACTATTCCCGGAGCTTCTTTTGCAAGGATGCCATGTCCGGTGTTTATGTGGTGGGCACCCTTTCATAAGTTGGAGGACTTGTGAGCAAGTGCCCCATAAAGCCTTTGGAAAATATTTTAATTATTGGCAAGAGGAAAGGAAGGATGGACAGGTGAGGTGGGGAAAACCTCCAAAATTAAGCTTAAGAAAAAAACCTCCTCATGACAAGAATTTTTGATAAAGGGAAAGAAATGTGTCAAAATTTGATTCTTGCATTTTTCAGACTTTATGGATTTAGACAATCTTGAGTCTGAATAGTGAAAACCTTATAACAGAAAAGAAATCCAAATAATTATTCACATTAATAACAGGAAATTATATGATTCTTAGATATGATTCTAGCTCTAGGTTCTTAGTGATGACTATGTCTCATGGTTTCACTTTGCACCTCTCGGTATGACCCTAAATATTTAATGAAAGAAGTTTAGTCGCAAAAATATCGGTTAAAAAAAAGTCTGCCATTATGAAAAGCCAGATATTTTTCTCAGAATGGTGAATAAACAAGTCTGTTTCTGATCTTACTGATGCTGGGGTAAAAGTGAAGAAAATCTAGTGAGGCCATGGAGTTACATTTACATTCATTCAAAACCAGGGAGAGATCAGAATCAATAATAGTATACATTTCTGTTTTAGAAAATTGACAATATTGTCAGTATTTACAACTGTCATAGTTCACAAGGAACTGTGCTTTGATCTCCCATCTCTAGTGATTAGTCCAATGAGCTCGATTAAAGCAAAGAAAGTTATTTAGTTGTATGTTTACTAAAAATAGATCTGATCCTTATGGCATTAGACAGATTAAACTGTGCTTCAGCTGGTGAAAGGACAGACTTCCCTGGCATGATGTAATTATTGAGTTGTTTCTCTCTGAAACTTGGGGGTGGGGGAGGGAAAAAAAAGATTTATTTTATACTGCTCAGGACCTTAAAAGAAATTGCTGTTGTTGCCTACCTGTGTTTTTCTGGTTTTCTGTCCATCTTCCTACCTGCCTACAACACAGAAAAATTAGAAGTGAATTTTCTTTATTTCCCGGACTTATAAATAGTTGATACAGTTTTGTTCTGTCTGCCTTTAATCTGTTTGCATGTCAGCGTTTACAATTTTTTCAGCATAGATATATTTTTGCACAGTAGATACTATAGTCAAATTAAGCAACTTTTTATTTTTATTTTTTTTGTTAAGAAAAACCTCTGTGTAATTTTATTCTTGTTCTAAATTTCTAGAAACCCTTTCCCTAACCTTTTCTGAAAAACAGCTGTGTCTATAATGCTAGAGCTAAAAGCATCAGCTTTCTCACTGTGGCAATTAAGCTGCTCTGTGATTAGCAGCAGGTTATGCAATGGAATAGAAGACATTGCATCTACCGTTCTGCTTTTTCTCAAAAGGCTGGTAAAGTAACCTTTTATGTCATCAAGGACAGGA
The DNA here is from genome assembly GCA_013399095.1 of Psophia crepitans. NCBI lineage: Eukaryota > Metazoa > Chordata > Aves > Gruiformes > Psophiidae > Psophia > Psophia crepitans. Next base: position 57,914 of record VWZZ01006946.1, read on the forward strand.
GCACCTTAGCACCTAATAACAAATATAGATCCGTCATCCTCGAGAAAAAAACGGTTCCCATAAATACCATTTTTTTTTGCAGTAACTAATGGGTATGTAACTTATTACTCAGTCCAAAGCTTTTGAAAGTGAAAATCTTTTTTGCTGGAAAACATTCTTGATATCTCCTGTACATAAATATCTATTATTAATGTGCTGCCAGTGCTGTGAAACAAAACAAACAATTAGAAACTGGATGAAGCATCATTAGGAGAAAATAGGTAGAGCACTGTAAAATCTATGATACTAGTGAACTAGAACTCAAAGATATTTAAGTGCTTGACTCCTACTGGTTTCAGTAGGAATCAGGCATTCAGATACTTTTTTAGAATTCAGGACTGTGCAGGTACTGTAATGAGTACAAGGGAAATGCAATAAATGAATATTTAACACAAAATTTTTACTTTGACAGGTTTATTTCTTCAGTAGGTATTTATTTTTTAGCAGTTTCATCATACATCATAACCTAGCGTGATATATCAGTAGGACATGGCTTTTACACAGACTAGATATATTTGTATCAGCTTTTCTTATTTTTTGAGGGTTTTCATAACTTTATTGTCAGACCTTTCCTTTGGCTAAGCTCTGGGTGAAGTAAATCTCAATGCAGGAACTGCATTTGATTTTCAAAATACATTCTTAAGTACCTGGATCTCCCACTTCTTTCAGACCAAGGGGTGGCAAGGTGGCATCGGTGACATCGCTCTAACACTAGAGCAAAATCTTTCCTGCTGTGTTAACTTTCTCTTCTTATTCCAACACCCTCTTCTCCTCCTTGTCCTCCTTCTCCCTCCACCCCCTGATCTGTCCCCCTGGCTAAATGTTTGCAGGTTAGGCAATGAATGAGGTAGCGTTTGCTCACTAACACTCTGTGATCTGATTCCACAAATAGTTTCCCAGGCACAGAGTCCAGCGAAGATCAATGAGATCATTCACATAAGCAAATACAGATTTGTAGGATCAGGCCCTTGATCGCCTCCTCTCTTCTCTAGGAATTAATGTCCTTTCCCAGCACCACCATAACAACACTCTTTGGCATCTCTTTCTGTTATTGTTTTCCTGCCAGTTTGCCCATTCGGTCTTTTATTTCATCCCGCAACTTCCTTGAAAGCCCCATCTGTCCTTTTCCTTCCCAAAGGCTGGGGATTTTTAGACAGTGAAAACTCAGGTGAAATTAATTAAAATGCTTGATTCCTCTTATGTTTAATTGCTAGAACATGATTTGTTCTCTGAAGCCTGGTGTGTTAGTACATGCTTCCTCCAGAGGCTTTCTATCCTGCAATGATTCCGTTCCCACGCTCGCTGTGCCGCAGAGAATTATCATGATCAGTGAAAAATCACTCCTCCATTTCTGTACATCTATACACACCACGAGCATCATTTTTACAGTGGGTTGCATCATGTGATGTCAGAGCTTTAAAGAAAACAATATCTTAGTGGGAAATACAGAGAAAACACCAAGGAGCCCAGGGCTGCTTCATTTGAAATCAGTAGAGGTTTGGCCACTGACTTCGGTGGGAACAGAATTAGGTCCCAAGATTACAATCGCATGGCCTCAGAGCGGCTGATTTACACAAACACTTATTAAAAGAAATAGTGCATTCCCCAAAGCAGTGAGAAGAGCATATAAATACTTAAATGCTTCCCCTTGTGCCATCAGTGCCTTTATGCCTCGTTGCCCCCACTCAGTGCTTTTAAAAGGAGAGACTTTCAGTCCCCAGAAAATTTTCTCTCTTTGATGAGGTGTTTTCAGATGGGAACCCTGGGAGGTCAGTGACAAGGAGGACACACAAGGGAATTTGAAGGAAAAGGTGTGGAGCCAGAGGCTGTGTGGAGGGTTACAAAGGAAAAGTGCTTCAACGCATCCTTCCCATTTCGAGACTGAGCAGTTATATTTTGTCGTATTTTTCCTGCAAGTGACACTCAGTTGTCATGTAGACACCTAGAAATATGCGCAGTTTCTAGCAAAGGACCTGTGAGGACCCCAAAGGCCTCCCACACTTACTCTAGAAGACTTCTGAAGGGAAGGAGGCTCTTTTGATGGCTCAGGTGTTCTGTGGAGATTCAAGAAGGCCGTGAGCAGATGCCCTTCCAGCTATGCCACAGCTGAGCGTAGGCTGTGTGTGTAGGCCGTTAAGGGCTGAGGTGGGGGTTTGTGTACAGACTGTCAGCTATCATGCCAGCTATATGAATCTGCCTGGATAGCTACCAACCAACCAGCTTGACTCAATACATCTTTAGTTGAAATAATACAGCAAATACCTCTATAGACCTGGCCATAGGTCATTTTGTAGACAGGCCATAGAAGTGTCCTATTCATCCTGAGATCCTTTCTATGGAAAAATAAGAAGAGCTGCCCCCTTGAACAGCCCATCACACTTTCAGGCCAGTAGCCCATCCTTGCTCTTGCTCTTGGTCAGGAGGTCTGTGTCACCTCCTGTGAGCTGTCCTTTCCCCTTGTGAATGGAGATGGGACTGGATTCCATGCACACCATGACAGATAGATGGAAAATCATCAGATATAAAACACAAGCTTTGGAAAGCTACTTAAATCTAGTCCTGTCATTTACCTTAATGTATTATATTTTATTCTGTTGCATTATCCCTGAATGGCTAAGTAAGCCTGTGTGATGGCATTATTTGTTACTGGCAAATTATTGGCTACACTGCTGTGTTTCAGCATGCAGAAGTCAAAAAAATGTGTAAAAATTGTGAACTAGCTGTTTCTGAGCTTACAACCGTTATATTCCCAATGGACATGTTGACAAAGATCTTAATGGTCGTGAACCAGCTATTTCTGTGCTCATGGCTATTAGAAAGTCTCCACTGAGAAGCCAAAGGAGTTTATAATGGTCATGAACCAGCTATTTCTGAGTTCATGGCTATTACAGATTCCAAAGAAATGCCAGTGAAGTTTATCATGTTCATGAGCTGGATGTTTCCATCTCACAGTAACTATTAACTCTGCTGAGAAAGTGAAAGAGTTTGTAATGGTCACACATGAGCTCTTTTTAGGCTCAGCGCTATTACTACTAACTCAGATAAGAAGCCAAAAGTTCACAAAGTGGTATTTCTTTCGCCCCTGGCAAACTCCATGTAGAAACTGATAAAGCTACTAATGTTTCTCAGAAAACCACACTCTAATTCACAATAACACCCCTCAGAGTACTACAGTGGTGCAAAGTCTCTGCTCTGCTCAGAGCCACTGTGGCAACTTGCCAGGAGCCTGAGGGCTGCAACTCATTTATATATGCATTTACATAAATTTACATGAATTTTGTGTCAATTTGTATTCCGCCAATGTTGCAATGAAACCTATACTGAAGAGAATAAATAACATATAGCTAACTGGCTAACACTAATGCTGTTTTTCTATTTTTCATTGTGTTTCTTTCACTCTCATTTTCTTTGCAGCTTTCTAATACCCCTTCCTTAGCTGGATTGACTTCCAGTCTCATAAAGAGTCTGTTTTGCAGGGTAAAGAAAAACCCGTTTTCATCTACATTTGATGGCAGGGGAGCAGAGAGCTGTGGCTTCGGCAAATTGCTTATGCTGTACACTTAGCGATCTCCCCAACCACCAGTGGCTAATATACATATTAAAGAGGGCAGTGCTAGCGCAGTCCCTTGCTGACCTCCACATGTGAAGCCCTCAGAATATTAATGAGATTTTAAATATACACATTAAAAAATCCTGAAAATCAGAAGTAATAGGTCATTTTGTACGAGATTGACTGCTAAGGTAGAGTTTTAGAGATAAAAATAACTCAGTGGACTGAATTAGTCACTTAATAGCAAAGATCCCCTTTGTGACAGGATCTGTTGGGGATTGCCGTTACGTACCTTTGCCTTCTCTTAAAGGATGCCTAATTTATACAATGCTTCTTTATTCTTCAGTGCAGCTTTCAACAAAGGTCACTATGACTTCAGATAATTATCTGTATGAACCACAACTTCATATTCCACTTTCTGCCACCCTCATGAAACCACTAGCTTTGAGATGAGCAGAGTTCCCCACTTGTTGCTTGAGGCTATGACAATATTTTACAGTGGAGATGAATTTAAATCTTGTGTGGGTTTTTGCTGAGGTCAGGCATCAATGGATAGCTTTAAAGACTGAAGATCCCTCTGCAATTACCTAGCACTCAGATGGCTGACAACACCTACATGAGAAGCCTCGCTAGGGTAGGAGAAAGTGGTAGAAGAGGGTACAAAACATCACGATCAGCTTCAGTGTTTGCAGATGCTGCAAGTGCAGCTTAGTTTGGCTGTTTAAAACCCATTTTTAAAATGTTTTTAATTTTCTACTGTTATAGTCTAGTTAGCACGTAGCTCGTGTTGGAGAACAGCTACAGCGATAAAAGCATTTTTTAACAATATTGCTCGCTTGAGTACCCAAGCATTCACATCTAGGCCTGTATCACTGGAGTGCTTGTAAAATACTGCTCTTCACCAGAAGTGGAAGCTTTAAAACTTACACGTTAAATTTCAGAGAAAAAAACATTAAACACACTGGGTAAGAATTTACTGCATTGGACCGAAAGTCCTTTAGTCCAGGATCTTGTCTGGTGATATGGAAGTCTTTCAGATCTTTTCTTCTTCAGTGTAAGCCAAGAAGAATGGTGAACAGGCACAGATGCACAAGGAAAAGAAAAGCAATGTGGTTACCATATTGTGAGGTTTCCCATGTTTGGCATCTGACTGTCTGGCAATCTTCGGAATGAGGATTGCCTGGTATCAGGTGGTGGTATCAGAATCTCAGCATGGATCAGTCCCGATGGATTTTTTATTCCATGACTTTGTTTAATTAGTTTTTTAACACATTCACAGCTCTGTCCTCCCAATTTTTTGTCAGAAGGAATAGTGAAGAAACATTTGTTTCTTTTCCCTGCAGAGTGTGTGGCAGCGAACATAAAGGAGGATATAGACAAGGAGCCTTTAAGCCAATTGAACAGACACAAGTCCATTGGACCAGATGGGAAGCACCCAAGGGTGCTCGTGGAGCAGTTTGGTGTCATTGTGAGGTCCCTGTCTGTCATCTTTGAGAGATCATGGCGGTTGGTGGAGGTTCCTGATGACTGGGAAATCTGTCCTTGAATATATTCAAAAGTCAGGGGTTTGGACTGGGTGGTCTCCAGAAATCCCTTCCTAGATGTGCAATTCTGTGGTTCTGCGTGGCTGTACAGAGGTGTGCATGTGGGAATCTGTGATTTTTTTGTAATACATTATAGTGTATGTCTGATTCATCACCTGGGTGAAAGAAATTCCACAGGCAGGCAGAACTGAATTGTTTAATTGTAAATTACATGAACACTAGTCTTTCACTGCAGTAGATGCTAGCATCTAGCATTAGAAGAGCAACAAAACTGGAGAAGAGTTTGGAACACAAGTCTTAAGAGGAGCAGCTGAGGGAACTGGGGTGGTTTAGCCTGGAGAAGAGGAGGCTGAGGGGAGACCTTATCACTCTCTACAACTCTCTGAAAGGAGGTTGTAGCCAGGTGAGTGTTGGTCTCTTCTCCCAAGTAACAAGCAATAGGACAAGAGGAAATGGCCTCAAATTGCTCCAGTGGAGGTTTAGATTGGATATTAAGAAAAATTTCTTCCCTGAAAGAGTGGTCAGGAATTGGAACAGGCTGCCTAGGGAGGTGGCGGTGTCATGGTCCCTGGGGGTGTTCAGAAAACATATAGACACGGCACTTCAGGACATGAGTTAGTAAACATGGTGGTGTCGGGTTGATGGTTGGACTTGATCATAGAGGTCTTTTTTGACCTTAGAAATTCTGTGATTCTATGATTCTATGATCTTTGAGAGAAAGATGAGAAGGTCCCTCCCACTACACCTCCTCCTGACTACCAACAAAGGTTTGTAGGCTGCCAGGGAACAGAGCCAGCACATCTTCTGTGCTGCTGCTACAGCTCTCTGCCTTACGGTATGGAGGATATTGTGCCTTCTTCAGGTGAGGTGCCCTCCAGAGCTCCAGCTGAGTCACTTGGGTGGCTGCCAGTCTTGTACACTAAGAGACTGGCCTTTTCTTCTGAACTGGGCCCTTCAGGGGACTAGCCTTCCCCTGTTTTAAAAAATGTCCCTCATTTCCGTGTTGCACAGGGAAAGAGAAGATTGGATTAGTCAGTCAAATGAACAGACATTCACAGTGCAATGCTAGGGAGTTTAAGGGTTGATTAAAAGTTGCTCTAAGTGCAAAATTCATCCTGGAGAACTCCTTTAACAGAAAGTAACTACCAAGCTGAGAAGAAATGAGGTTCCTCTTTTTTGTGTTGTCTGAAGATTACACTGAACTGAATGCTTTAGAGAAAAAACGCCTGGATTTGGATTCATGTTGTTGCTTCACATTGTTGCTTAATCAGAATATTGCTTCACAGTTCTGCTTTGCAATCCAGACAAGAAATTTCAGGCAAGCAACAAAACACCTGAAAAAAAAAAAAAGTTTTTGATGGCTATGTAAAGAGCAAATGGTTGACACGCCTGGGCAACCGAGGGTCAGTTGTGAAGCGAGTGCTGTGTGCAAGGTAGAGTTTTGACATGCGGTATCCAGACAGCTTCTTCTGTCAGAGACAGGACGTTTTAAGAGAGGAGCTTTACTGGAGCTCTCTGGAAATCTCCACCCGGCTCAGTAGCTGATGGCTGGGGCAGAGCTGCAGCTCCTTGCAGGGTCTGGAACTCCGGGTGCAGCTGGAGACAGAAATGGGCTCCCCTACATCTCCAGGCAATGACATGGGGAGGGTGGAAGAGGACAGAGGTAAACATTAATTTTAAAATAAATATATGGTCAGGGTCTTCCAGTTTCCATGCTGACATGCTGCTTGAAGGATCTGGCTAGAGTGAGGTGGGGAACCAGGAGGTAAGCCAGGGCAGTACTAGGAGTGCTCACTCACTCAGAGCAGCATTTGAGTGATTTGATCTAAGCCATTTCATTTATCACAGTCACATTACGGCTTGAAATTGAGGTCTATACACGTGATCACAGCCAACAGCAGTTTACATTTTGTGTAACTCCTTTAAACCCAGCAATCGTTATATTTCTTTGCAGTCTTTATACAGAAATGACCAAATCATTGCTGAACGATGAAAAGCTAAACTAGAAATGTATTACCCAGGCGAACTGCAACTAGATTCCCCTCTACACTCAATTTCTGGTACGTGGAGATCGCCACATTCCACATGTCTAACACAGGCCTAAACCTTGGAACAATACTCGCTGCTTGCTGTATATATATAGTACCTGGGATAAATTGGTCCTGTGCAATGCAAACCAGACAGAAGTGACAGAGACCTGAGACTGAGCTGAGGCACAATTTCTGTATTTTCAGTTGGCTGACTTTGTGCAGTCTCTTGTGGACTATGACTGACCACTGCCTCAGTGGCCACGTTCTGACGAGGAGCCGGGATTTACCCACCAAGAGGCAGAAGCTGTCAGTTTGTGGAAGGCGCAGAGAAATGATGTAGCATGGATCAGATAGCAGTGATTATCGTAAGACATATCACAATATATACAGAAGTGTGTCAGTTGGTTACAGCAGACTGTCAGATGTAGGCCTGCATACAAATGGAGCAGATGATTAAAATATGTCTAATGTGACTCCAAAAAAAATGTTGAGAAAAAATTTATAGGAAGAAATGTTGAAATACACTAAATAACTTTTTTTTTTTTTTCTGGAAAGGCAATAAAAGTATTTTCATCCACTGTCATGCCAATGGATCACTTGATTGTGATGGGAAATAAGGATTACCTTCCCAGCTTCATGTATAGCTAGAATGATACATCTTTTGGGGATGAGGGTTCTTGTACTGCAAACATGACATTAGTGTTCTTCCAATTAAAAAAAAAAAGAATAAAGATTTACTTGAAAGGATTTTTTTTTTTTAACGCGGCTATTGATGCCTTAAGCCATAGAAATACACGACTGTTACTGATAGTTCTCATCCTCACACTGCTGACGCAACAGCAGTGCCTTGTCGTCACAGAAGCCGTGGTGTAGACACAACCAGGGGCGTAATGAGCTGCAGTGCAAGGCTGGGAACTATGGTCTGGCACAGGGGAGGAGGGAACTGCTTAAGCCAGTTTTAGCAAGGCTGAAGGATTTCAGGGGCTGTTTCAATTTGTCGTGATGATGGCATAGAAATGTTAAGGATTGTACCCATACATTCGTGCTGCAGCTGAAAGGATCTCAGAGATACTTTCCATTTCATAGAACAGAGAATATCAGTCTCTTGTTCCACAGCAGAAAATTGCCAAGTTCTCTATTCTTTATGAATGAGGCAAAGGAGAAGCCTAACTGCTACTTCTATTTATTCCACAAAATGCTTGAAGTTATTATGTTATAACTTTAAATTTGAACAGTATGCTTTGTATGTGCCAAAGTCTATGACAGAAAGTATAACTAAAGAATCCTTGATAAATTATTTGGTAAGAAAGGTTGCTCTTACCTAAAGAAAAATGATGACAAAGCAGAACAAATGGAAAGGGATTTCTCTCCTGTGTGTACATTAACTTCTAAGTTCCTGAGTTCACATTTAATTACAGCAAAGGTTACATTATTCTGTCTTTCCCATGTTCCTTGAAAGGCTTTTTAGGCAACCGTAAGCATTACTGAAGGATTAGAGAGTAACAGAGGACTTGGGATGGATTTGTGGATTTTAGGATAAATGTTTTATATTGAGAAATTCTGCAAGCTATGTGTAAGTACTTCAGGAGCCAGTCCAATATTCTACCTTCAAACTCTATTCACTTAATTTTTTGAAATGGCTGGAATGTTTATTCCAACTTCTTCTGCAGCAGAAGAAATTTTTTTGGAGGTACTTAGAGTCAGACCTACTAAAAATGGTGCATGCTGAGCCCAAATTAGAGCAAACTTTTTGTATGTTGAAAGAGTCTTTAGGAATCAGTTAAAGGAAGACATTGAAATGTATCCTTACTGACCTTAAATCCCATTTGAAATCACGTGCTGAAACTAAGGGTAATGGAATTGTATATATGAAGGCAACTGACAGGTACACTGAAGAGAAGAGTGTCTTTTAAAACAACACGCTCTTCTGCTGGTGGATTTTCAATTCATGTGTTTGCTCTTATTTTTCAGAATTGTGATTACTTAAGTAATTCTTTTTGTTGGTGGTTTTTATTGCAGCGACTTTTCTTCTTTTCCCCTAGAAAATACTGTATGTTGTCTCTAAGAAGAACCTACGGTGTTCAGCATTTTGCAGGATAGAGCCCTGTTGGCAGCGTACGGCAACCAGGATAGTTCTCTACAGTTCATTACCAATAGTGCAATGAAGTGCTCTGTTTATTTTAGACCTCACATCACACTTGTCTCCAAAGTATCTCAGCAGCTCAATGTTTGAACTTATCTCCCTGTGAAAACCAAGATTATTTCTTCTTATGTATGTACTAGTGCTTTATCCAAGAGAGCTTGTGATGTGTCAAGATAAGAAATTTCCACTGCTTCCCTTCGGAGACTGTTTTACCCTAGCAGATGTCCCTGGCAAGTAGTTTTTGCCTGAGATGCAGGCTGACTGATTTCAAGCTGATAGTCTGAATTGTTTCTCCACTATTAGAAAGCTTTCTGGAAACCTCCTGTACGCACCCTGAATGCAAAAATTCATGTATTGGGAAGAAAAAACATCTTAAGCAGCATCTTCTGCTGAATGCCCCAACAACATTACTAGGTCACGAGAGTACGGAAATTCAATGAATGGTGACTCATGTGCCTCTGAGCTCCCATTCTGTCAGCAGTTTCCATTCTTCTGCTTAGCTGATGTAAACAACAATGAATCTGTGCTGATTTACCAAAGGAGAATTTGGTACTGCAGTGTTTTTGTCTTCTTAAATTTAATATTAATTTGTGTTTGTTTTCTTCCCTTTGTGTTACATCTTTTGTCTGTTGTGGCTAAGATAAGACCCAGGATGCAGGTACCCGACAGTAACTTCCAGTAACTTCCAGCTGCTGATTTACTTATTCTGAAGCACAGAAGCACAGGAAATACAAACACTAAGGATTAGGGACTCAGAACTTACTTCCCACATCCCGGGTCCAGGAGGTCCACACCAAGGGAAGACCTGTGTGAGTAGCATCTCCCACACGTTGTAACCGAGCAAAGGGAAGACGTGGGCAGCTGAGGACCAGAGACTTAGGGAGCTCTGAGCCCCCTCTCCCCCTGCCCCAGGTAGCTCTGGAGCAGTCTCCCAGTCTGTCTTGCCCCCCTGTGGAAAGTCAGAAGCAGCAAATACTGTTTTGTAGACTGACCTTTGCTTTGATTCTGGACACAAAGAAATCTGAATAGAAAGCTGGTAAGCATGCTGCGTTGTTCCTATGATTGCGTGTTTGAGCATATTCAAACGGGAGTATCACTGCCCTGGCATTGCTGCTAAGAAGAGATCAGAGGGGATTACAAGTATTTTGACATAATAATAGCTAATCAGCTGGGCAGACTCAGACTGCCCCGATCAGTAGAAAAGGTAATGGGATTACTATCAAAAAATAAATAAATAAAAAGCGCGTGCTACTTACAGTGTATACAGAAGCACATATAAGGGTTTGGGAGCATATGTTAATAATCCTCGCACGTAATGTTTTTTAGAGATTTCACCAGCTATTTCCCTGAAAAAATTCTGTGGAATGTGGCCATCAAACTTGGGAAGTTCTTGGGAACCAACAGTGTACGCTCGTGACTAACTAAATCCAGTGATGAGAAAGCACCGTACTGCAAACTAGTTTCAGTCTTTCCTCTTAGTGCTTGAGCTAAGCAGGAGGTACAAGTGTTAAATATTTGGTATTGATCACCAGGACTCAATCTGCTGAAAGTAATCTAAGCAGTCAGTCCCAGTGCTGGCTAGATTGTCTGTCACGTGGCAATGCTGCTGGCAGATGGGGGTATTATTGATTGTAGTTCACGTTGTTTATACATTACTCTGAAACAGTTAATTTTAGCACAGTGGGAAAGAATGTCTTGCTACACGTGGGACAGTCAGAATGAATGGCTTCATGGAATTTTTAATTACTTTCTTTTATACTGCCATCAATTAATAAAAGCAGGAGCAGTTTTGCTACTGTCAGAAGACACTTTCAGTTTTGTTCGAAGAGGATGACTACGAAAAGCCAATTAAAATGAATACTTCTGTGAAGAAGGTTCTGTTCACGATACTGTACACATTTTTTTCTTCTTGCCTTTCAGCAGGGAATGAAACCTTTTTAGTGGTGCACTGCATGAGGTACTCCCCTTGTGATCTGAATGCACTGTCGCTCCTTAGAGATGCATTCCTGCACCCTCGCGCAAGTTAAAGCGTGCTGATGCTTTTCACTATGCTACCAAGAAGCTCTAAGCTGACAGTATTGCTATTCTCAGCTACTTTTACAAGGCATAGCGTGTTTCTTGTCAGTATGGAAAGAGCGTCTTATTTTTTTGATACCTCTATGCCCCTGCTGCCTCTTCCCATTGCTATTGCATTTGAGCACCTTATGATCTTCATTATCTGGAGGCTCAAAATATTCCAGTGAAGTACCACGATCCTTGACGGAGAACTGAGGCGCAAGCTCAGAGCAACCAGAGTCCATGTCTTTATTAGCAGTCGGAGCCTGCTCGTCCTGGTGCACTGCTAGGGTGCTTCCTGCCCTGGTTCTGGCCTACATCAGCCGGCACTCTCCTGGTCTCTGGGAACCACTTGGGAGCTTTATGAGGCTGGGATCGCTTCCCAAAGGCAGTCTGGGTGTGAGCAAGCTCTTCTAGAGGCCAAGGGCATACAGATGTCTAAACACAGTCAGTTGTAGGCTAGTTGGTTTCGTTGCCAGGGTGCAGCTCGTGACATATTAATTTCCTAGGACAGATGTGGTGTCCTGTCAAATCCCTCAGACCCTTGCTCGTAGGAGGAGTCAAGTTGGTACTGATGTAAAGGAGTGCCTGGGTAGGTAAAAACTACTTTACAGGTCCAACTACTGTCAGAAATTAGGAGATAACTATTGGCACTTGTGACAATGACAGGTGCCATGATGGTGTCTATAGAATATAAAAGTAATGTAATAATATTGCTAATATAAAGTCACCTAGGTTACAAAACCTCATTACTAAACTTCTTGCCCTGAGGAAATGCAAATAAACGACCTTGTGCTTACCGAGTTACCTAAAGACAGTGCAGGCTGTGGCAATACAGATGAATGACAGATACATTTCAATAATGTCTCTGTTCATGCATATGATCCCACCAAGGAAGAGTGGAGATAAATACCTTCTAAAGCAAATAAGAAACCAAGAGGGTTAGGTTGCTGTGATTTAGTATGTTTTCTGCAGAACAAAGAGACTTTCTTAAGCTTCGGTGAAGTATCATTTAGACTTCTAAGCTCTCTGGTGGCAATTTGCAGTAGGGGCTCGGCTCGTGTTCATAAAAGTGATTAAGTGGAATGGAAGATATCAGCGGTAGAGTATAAACCTCTTGTGAATAAGATCCAATAAAGCATTTTAGTCCTACTGTGCTGACTTAGTTATGAAGTCCAATATTATTCGCAGGGTTTAGTTCTCATAAACTCCCTGTCCTTAGTACAAAGGTTCATTAAAGATGGATAGCATTAACACTCTGTTTTGCAGCTGATCCACATAAATAAAATGTAAACAAAGCACAACTAGCCACATCTTATTTTGTTAGCTGTATTCTGGTGCTTTTTAATTTCAAAGAAAATTGAGCTGAACAGGGAAGTTACTAGGCTATTTTTTATGTGAAATATATCAGTGTTTATTTTGACAAAATAAAGTACACACCCTTTTCTAAAGTTCTGAACTTTCTTCTTTCTTAGTTATTTTACACTTGCATGAAGCTTCTTTCAATGCTGGTAAACACAATAAATCTCAGAATTATTTAAAACATAGGAGCGGAGCAGAATGATGTCACAGTGAGGTATAGTAATTCTTTCATTTTTGCAGATAGGGTAATCGATGAAGACATGTTAAATGGACTTAAGTTAGCCAATGGTTTGGTAATAAATTCCATATTCTTAGATTTGGTCCTGTTTTCTCAGTGATAGTAATATCAGTCCCATTGAAAATACACTAATTCAACAAACTAAACTCTCCAACTCCAGCTCCGAGCTGTAGCTCCTTCTCCTACCACAAGACCCCAAACTCTTAACAAACATCCACCTTCCTCAAAATGCAGTTCTGTAGCTCCTAACCATATTCTTTCCTTTACTTTGCTGTAACTACATCACTGACTGTCTTCTCATTCTCAGCACTCACTTACATGATCTAGCTTGCTGCCTGATGGACTACAGGCATCCGTGCTTGGCCTGGAGCTACGTACACACTGATCGGCTGCTCTAAGCCGAAAGTGTAACTGGTATACAGACATGTATGGAATATATGTGGTATATATACAGAAGTTTCTCAATACCAGAAATTTCTGATGCTGTGAGAGCCAAAAATCTGGCTTTCAGATATAACCATGCCTCCTGGTCACTTACTGTGCAAGCAAGAGCGGGTCTTTACTGATGCAGGAGCTTGCTGGATCTGAGCTCATGCATTGTAAATATAGTTAATGTAAGGATGTAAGGAACAAGCTGTACTGTGACAGACCATAGGGGTCTGATAGGCTCCCTATCCCCTCTCTGATACAGTCCAGTAACTGATGATGAGGGGAGTGTAGAAGAACAAGTGGAGTATAATGAATGCTCCTTAGATATGTACCTTTCCACAGCAGTGGGCTAAGGTCCACCTGGCACAAAGGTGATCTCTTGCCTCTTAGTATCTTACAATAGATTTTCCTTCTGTAAATCTGCAAAGTTAGCTTTAAATTTTTGGCTTCCTACCATCCTGCAGCAGAAAAAGTCCCATAGTTTAGTTACGTACCACATGGAAAGAAAACTCACAGAAACTCACTTGCTTTGAAGAAACAGTAGCTTTTGTACTCTAACATTCCCTCCTCACTCCTCTGTGCCCCTCTTGTCTCCTAAGACTGCGGTCATATTCTTCTGCCTCCTTCCTAGGCTGAGAGGTCACAGACAACTCAATTTCCTCTCACAGAGTGGCCCTTCCACACCCTTCCCAGTCCCTGTCTTCCTCCCGAGATCCTTTCCTGGGCCACCTCATCGTTCCTCAGGCGCATGGCCTGGAATTGCATGGAGCTTCCAAAATGCAGCGGTGTCATGGATTTATGCTATTGAGCGTGGAGGATGTATGGATTTTTATAGGTGGAGATCAATTATCAGGTGCCGATTTACCTGAGGCCTGTCTGCAACCCCTTTCTTTTCACTTATTACCTCTCCCTCTGCTGTAGCAGTTCCTGATGTGGCATTTGTTTCTTGCGTCAAGCAACACGGACAGTGAATCAAAGCCACAACTGGCTGATTCTGGCCCCAGTAGGGCTCATTTGGTAGTGTATGTAGGAATTTCCTGAAAGAGAGCAAATTTCTCCTGCTGCTGACCCTGGCCAAAGAAGATTTCTGGCAAAATAGCATGACCTCAGCAGAGATGCCAATTCACCCCATGTTTTTGCCTTTCAACAGGGTGGATTCCTTCACCTCCCCACCCCCCACCCTCAAAACCAAAGCCAGACCAGGAGATTGTGAAGGACAGCTAAGGGAAGAGGTACAGGCTACCTGAGAAGAGAACCATTTTTCTGACCTAATGATGTCTACTCTGCACTGAGAAGAAGTAATCCCTGCAAGGAAGCTGCATGTGAGGTCGTTCTATCCATTGCAGTCCCAGATGATGCTCTTGCACAGCATTCATATGCCTCCCAGTTTTTCCTAAAACCTGACAGAATTGGGATCATTAACTATTTTTTTCCATATCACATCAGCTGACATTGTTAGCCTGTACCGTGTTTCTAAACTCACATCCATGAAATCTCTCAGAGGAGTTAAAATGTCTCACAAATTCATCACTTTTTGAAGAAGCTTTTTATTTTTTTTCTTTTCCTCCCAGGGATGATTTTTGCAGTGGGTGATCAAGAAGCATGAAATGCTGAAAAGAAAAGGCAGAAAGAAATATGCCATTGCACATCACATTATTTCGTTAATTCTCTGTGAAAGTGCTCTAATGCAACTGTGTAGTGTTTAATTGTATTTACTGATATTTCCTGATACATATTTCATTATTCTAAAGGCTTTAATAATGTAAATACAGCATTCTGTCACAGGAATAAAGGGGTGAAATACATGACAGAAAACACAAAAGCTGCCAAAAGTACTGTACAAATAACTTTTTCTTTATTGTGATTTACAAAGCAAGCATATAAGATGCTTTACTACAGATGCTGAGCAGCTTCATTCAGCACTTTGATGTGTTCAAGCTAATAGGCTATTCTGCTCTGCTAATTTGATGTTATTTCAGAAGCAGATTTTACTCTCAGTTAATTAATATAAGTGAATACGAATAGCATTTTTTTTCCTGCACTAGGAGATGTTACTGAAAATAGGTGTCTCTGTCGGTCAAAGGAAAATAGTAAGTGCCTGGAAAAACCAGTCTAAAGGTAAAAATACAGCTAGGAGCTAAATCTCTCCGTAGGGTGTTTCTGGAGCACCTACCATTCTCACTTCCTCCCTGATGGAGCTTTGAAATTCTTAGCAATTTCCAGCTCTCAGTCTAAGTAGCATAAAGCTATTAACATATGCTCTGATAAGAGGACGAAAACAATTGTACCAGAGGAAAAACACAGCATACCTTCTGGAGTGCAGAATAAGTGCTACCTTCACACATCAGATTCATCAGGACACAGTGAGGTATCTAATAGCAACACATTCCTGCTCTTTGTCTCCCTTATGTGCATGTGCCCGTACACAAATACCTACAAAAGACTCCTCAAAGTTTCCATTGATCAGCCAATGCTTGTGAGCATGAGTCACAGCTCTCTGTAGTATTTTTGGGGACCAGCTTGATGTAGTTACCCACAGAGCAGGACAGATCAGTTTTACAGTTACCAAAACCTTGTTTTGATTTAGCTTGTTATTTAAATTTACATCTGTGACATTACATCCATAGAACAATCTATTGGGGGGAGGGGAGGGGGGAAAGGAAGAAACCCCAAGGATGGGAAGGAAGAGGAGAATAATAAATCCAAAGGGAGAAAACTGTATCCCTTTCCCCCATACCATTTACATATTTTCCTAATCCCTTTTTCTGGTCTTACACAACTAGTCTGGACTGTGACAAGAGCTTTTCTACTTCCCCTTCTGCCAGTATGCCTCTGCTCCAAATATTCTCCAATATCTTTTTCAATCAACATCTTTCCTTAGCCTTACAATTCCCTTTCCTGGGCTTTGGCTGCTGTGTACGTTTTCAGGGTCAGAAGACGCATTCCTCTGAATGTCCTCCTTTTCACAAGCTGGGAGCGTTTATACACCCTCTGATCAGGAAAACTGGGATGACAGTAACTGTGCTGCAGCTTTTTGGGTGTTCTCCATCTCCAGATAGATGACCTTAGTATGGCTGTTCTGTTCTTAAGCCAGGTAACACTACGGACTCCAGCCAGATGACCACCTCTGGTAGCAACCAGTGTTAAAAGTGATGGACACAGCCCTGCCAGGAAAAGCCCAAAAAGCCTCAGCATACGCACAATGATTCTGGCTAAACTCGCTCTGATCCCAGCTCTGGGGTGCAGCTTTACTCTTCCACTGCAACATTTGCTACTACTTCAGCGTTTACAGAAAGCGTATGTTGATGTAACATATTGGTCTTTATGTACCAGCAACACTCTCTACTTTGCCTCATGTACTTTGGCGTAAACACGAGGTATATCCACTTCTAATTGGCAAGCTGGCTGACTGGGAATAGGTAAAAAAATCCCAAACTTGACTGTCTTGTGTGGTGACCCAGTCCCTGTTGGTAGGGTTTAGCCCCCTCTTTGCTGGGACGTGGAGAGTGTTTTCTTTGTACGCAGGGTGTGCACGGCTACGCCTGATGGACTTCATGCAGAACAGTTTAACCAGACATCTAATCTCGCCTGGAGGGAAGAGTGTTTTTTACAGTGTGTATTCATTCTTTTATTCATTTAGCTCTGTGTTTCTGCACTAGTGGGTAGGAATAAGTCTTTATATTGTGGTCTTTGAATAATACTAGAAATGCTGTCACCCAAGTTTATCACATCCCTTATTACTCTATAAACATAAGGAATTTCAAAACCGGACATGCAACTTGTAACAATTTGAGTATGTGTGTGCAGACTGGTCACTAAACATGCACTGCATTGTAGAAGCTAATTTTTGTATTTATATTCTGGTATTTTAATGATTTCTTAGACTTTTAAATATTATCTTTCTTTTTTTTTTGTTGGAAATGTGACAAGCCGTAATTACAAACAAGGTATCACTATTTCTCATGTATAATGCCTGGCCTGACCCTCTATATTCAAGTGCCCCCTCATAAATATGTGTCCTCAATAGTGCTAACAAAACTCTCCAGGTGTAAATCTTCAGCCAAGTGGTGGACTAAGCAAGCAAGCGTCTCTTTTCCAGACTGTCTGTCTCTGGAGCAGCCCTGCTGCTCCTGAAGTTGATCAGCTTCACAATACGTGGAGATGCCCTGCGGTGTGTAAAACATAACTTTCCCTTCTGCCTGCAAACTCAAACTGCAATCTCTGCCTCCAGATCCAAACTTTCTCAGCATTTGTGAAGCTGGGATAAAGCTTGGGGCTTGTTTCTGTTTCAGACTTTGGAGGTTTTTTATCCTTTCCTTTGAACTTTTCTGACCCCATCAGTTCAAAGTGGACACTTTGAACATGAAAGCCTTAAAATTCTAATTAAACTGGCTGGCAAAGGAATGTGAAAAATCTCAGCAAGACTGTGGGGCCGAGATTGATAAAACTTGGATTTGGTTTGTAATTTAAAAAGCAGGTTGTGTTAGGATTAAAAACCAAATCAAATTCTTGCTCCTTCAGAGCTTGCGTTTTCACTTACTTCAGCTGTAAAGAGCAAGATAACGAAGCAGTAGAAGGAAGCTTTGTGCAGTCCTCATTCAGGTGAACCCTTTCCTGCTCAGCGTCATGTCTTGGCTTGCTCACAATTGCTTGACCATCCTGGAGACCAGGCAAGACCACTTCTTTTGTGACTCTTCTCTCCGAAGCACACGGACTTGTAACAACTCCTGTCACCCAAACAGGGAATTGCTTTGTTGCACACCATGGCTCAGGGCAGACCTACCCTTCTTCCTGCCATAGACCAGCTCAGCTGCATTATTAAGCCTTACCCAGATTAAATTACAGGTTAAAATCCTATATGCCTTAGTGGGCAACAAAGGAAGGGTTTCAAGATGCAACCTCACTTCCCTCTGGGAGAGAATGGGGGAAGGAAGGGCATGCTTGCTCATCCCTGTCCTGCTCCAAGGCTCCTGCTTTGCCATATGGAGAGAAGCAGGCAGCGGCATCTGCCCTCCTGCCTTCCTGAGCCTCCTGCCTTCCTCCTGCCCTGGCAGACAGCACGCTGTGGGCAGCTCCCATTCTGAGACGTAACTCTCAAATGTGTGTTTTCGTTTATTTTGGTAAGGAACCTCAGTGAGCAGGGCTATGTATGTAAGTAAACGCTTTCTGGCTCAGGACTAGCTTTTGCAAAGCACTCTTCAATATTCCTCCCAGCGTGACCCACATGATTTCTTGACTGCTCTCACTTACTAAAGCTCCTAAATCTGCTTAGTTTGCATTAAAAATGTAACCTCCAAAATACCTTTTGATGAAATCTTCTTGACATATCGTGACTCACTCAAGATCTTCCAGAAGACATCAGACATCCCAGGAACCCAGTCCAGATCATCAGGTAGTACGAACTGGCATTGGTGAATAATCTTCTTGTGTCAGTGAATTTGCATCTGATCTATGGTAACTATGTGCCACCAAACAGTATTTCCCTCTTTTTTTTTTTTTCTTCTTTTTTTTTTTGACTTTTCCTAGAGATGACTTGGACAAGGAAAAGCTGCATTTTGCTGAAGACTACTGTAATCTTTAGATCCTGAATTAAGGTAGTTGCTGATCCCCTACGAGAAACCCTGGGTGGCTGGTGCTTTTAGTCTGCTGAAGAGTTTGAAATCCTGTGTCAGTGTTTGGTTCTGACACCATTACATTTAATCTCTAGTTTCACAGTGTGATAGTGCTGAGGGCACAGCATTTGCCTCTGCTGACTACAGACAATAGAGACTCAGCACTGAAGTCTTATGTGCTGCAAATTGCTTTAGCCCCTCTATGTGATGCTGTACATTGCACTCCTTACTCTCAAAAGAGTTTGCATTTGTCTTCCTTGGCTTTTTTAGAGGTGCCTTGAGACATTTCAGAAAACTGCATTTTAGGTGACTTATTTCCACAGATTCGCATTCCACTCCAGCTCTGATTCATTTGCCGCAGGAGATCAGCAAATCTGAAACTGCCTGGCCAAGTCCTCGTAGCGAAGTCATGCAGGGTGGGCACGCAAAGTGCATGAGGCATGGCTGGGACTTCAGGGCTGAGGCAGCCCAGGACTGTAGGAGCTGAAGGGAGACACTAATAAACAAGAAGGCATCTGAGACTGTAGCCATGAAGGTACTCCTCTGGGAGGGGGGAGGGCCTGGGTTCTTGCCCCTGCTCCTGATGCTCTTTATCTGATGATGTTTAATTAAGAAATGCATAAGCAGTGCTGGAACAGCACCTTCTTTATTCTCCCGCTGGCCCCTGACATTTTATTTGCTGGGTACCCAGGATGAGACTGAATGGATGGAAAATAACTGCTCCCTTGCTCTGCCTCTGAGGGAAGTGGGGGTCTGTGGGGAACAGGGCAGTGATGGAAAGAAGATGAAATCTATTCCAGTCCCAGTTTAAGAGGTCTGGATCCCACCCTGGGGCTGACTCAGGTGAGGAAGGTGACTCAGAGAACCTCTAAGTGAGGCAGAGAGGCCTCACCACTGAACTTCAGTGGTGGCAAGCAGGGAGTGTCTCTGGAGGGTTAGTGGGGTTCCTGAAAATGAGTTTTGATTTACTTGCTTGGCTCTACCACAGTGCGCATCAAAGTCCTGTTTCCTTGATGATGTGGCTCCCACCTGGGTTTCCTTCACCTGAGTGCAGGCTGGTGTTACTGTGAGGTGGGCACTAGTCAGAGATGAGGTCAGGGCACAGCCACAGCGTGCCCCTACATCTGGGCACATAGAAGCAAATCTGCTTGTAGCTGGACAGCAAAGCTGAATGAGGCTGCCTGGGCAACGAAGCTGCACATTTACCTTAGAGGAAGACTATGTGCTGTCATCAGCTATGGGAAGTCAGCCTAGGAGGAGTGTGTCTAAACAGGACAAAGGAATTTGTGGCTTTGTCTTCCTGCATTTCACCATACTGGGGTTTTTTCCTAAGGGTAGGCACCCAACAGAACAGCAGACAGTGGTGTAAGCAACTGAAATTTCATCTTTCCTCAGCTAGAAAGGGAGTTGGTTCCTGGTTTTGTTTTACCGTATTATTTTGATGGTAACACCCAGAAAGCAGAGGATAATAACCTGTTTTTACACTTTCCCACTGAAAGCCAGTCTCATCTTTGCCTGCTCTGCCTTGGGTCTCACTTCCTTGGCTACAGCATGCCCTGGCTTTCCATTCCCAAAGATGGATCAGGGTGCTCTGGTGTTGTAACACCCTGCTGGGACGTGGGGCCCCAAGAAGGGGAGCACTTAGTCTCCCACAGTGCTAAAGAGTATGCCACGTACAGTAACCCACACTGTCTACTGCTTTCATTTAGTACTTTCATCTGCTAACTGTCATCATAACCCTATTTTTCCATCCTTCACCCTTCATTGACTTAATTGAATCTGACGAGCAATGAGCTTCTGAGGTAGATGACAAGCTGTTTTGATGGTTCTGTTTAGAAAGAGGCAGAGAAAATGCTTGCTCGTGAAGACTGACTTTGGGTGTTTGGTGTCAGGAGACCTTTCAGAGTAACCATCTGATGCAAGATCAGTTGAACAAGATCACCAGGGCATAGCAAAATTTGATCTCATGCTGTTAAGACTTCTACCACTCAACACTTTAGGCCTGCAAGCAGTCATTCCCTGTCTTTTCATTTCAAAAGCAGTCAGCACACTCTGACCACCACAAAGCTGATGACCATAAACCAGCACCTCTAACAACTCTTGTGTTGTTATCAGATGTTGAGTTGGCAGTTGACAGTCTCGGTGATCCTGATCCTGCCTCTCCACCACACGTGTATTTAAACTCTGTATTAAGTTCCTGCATGCATCCCCTGTATTACATCCTTATTTAAAAAAAAAAAAAGGATTTGCTATCTGTCAAAACTCTAACCGCTGCCCTTTCCAGGGATGCATCTATGACACGTAGAGGGATATATGACTGTACTAGGTGGAGGAGACAGGTACACTGACCTATTTGTCTAAAAGGAACAGATCTGCGTGCTGATCCCTGGATAAGATGAGAAAGACTCAGCAAAGGGAGGCAGGTAATGGGTCCCATTCTTCCACCTTATAACCAGCAGCAAGCAGTCAGTGGTTAACTAGGGCAGACTGGTGTCTTCAGAAGCACTTACTGATCCTTCCTTGGCTGTATGGAAAGTTTAAGTTCTGTTGTCCTCCTGCCCAGAGAGCAGGTGAAACAGTGCCTCAGTGAGGAGCACAGGTTAGGCGCCGGCCCCGAAAAGTGCCCACATCAGTGTGCCTGAAGGCTTCAGCCTAAATCTTTCTCCTAGGAAACTTTCCCCCTAGGAGCGATGTGAATGAGTGCCTCCTGTACCTCAAAGTGCTTCAAAGTAAGTTGGGCACTTAACTGCTATGACTACCGGAGATATTCAGGAGCTTTAAAAAAAGCCAGTGAAGCAATTTAAGTACTTGGAATTTCTGACTGCTAATCTGAAGTAAATTCATTGCACAGGTATTATAACAGAGTTAAAAATCCCTCTTTTTATCCAGCTTTCCACTTGCGTGTGTGTGAGTGTGTGTGAGTGTGTGTATGCCCTTGTGATTCTGGAGAAGACTCAAGCTGATCTGACCTCAATTATATGCTGTTTGAAGCATAGAGTTATTTTTTTTCTAAAATAGTGGTACTGTTTTATCATAGTCCATTTACAGTCTGCGGCAAGAAAAAGTTAAATTTACATCATATATTATTCCCCA
This sequence comes from Psophia crepitans, assembly GCA_013399095.1. Classification (NCBI taxonomy): domain Eukaryota; kingdom Metazoa; phylum Chordata; class Aves; order Gruiformes; family Psophiidae; genus Psophia; species Psophia crepitans. The sequence continues at coordinate 80,009 of VWZZ01006946.1, forward strand.
GGAATATCACCATGCTATTATCACCTTTGAATACAATATTTTGTCTGAAAATTGTTTTTTTTTTCCCTTGAACTTCAGTTGAAAATTAGTCCTAGGCCAAAATCTCAATCTCATTAGCAACAGCTATCTCTCCCAAATATAAAACTTGATGCTAGTTCTCATTACAAAAATGAAATATTATAGAATCATCTTTATCATCATATTCTTTGTAGTGACAAAACGTAACTGGTGCAGTTGTCTGTGGATCTCAAAGTCTATATATTTATTACAGGTTTTTTTAAAGAGCATCACATTATAACCCTGCTAAATTCCTTGAATATGAACATCCAGACTGGGTTTTATATTAAAGCTTTGGTTTTTTTTGCTTTTATTCTGTGATGATTTTGCAGGCTGGAAATGCAGGAGTTAACTAGTTTGCATTTTGCATGAAGTCTAATGAGCAAGCGGACTTAAAGCAAACAGCAGTCCGAGTTACATAGTTTTCTTTTTATTAGCTGACCTTGCAAGCTAATAAATTCATCCTGTATTTTTCTGCTACTGCCAATTTGCAGCATACAGGAAACTAATCTTGTACAATAACTACCTTCCTGTACTCAGTTCTTAAATGGAGCCAAATGGATTGGTGGCGGAAGAGCTCCCCAGCAGTTCCTGTGAAACAGTGCTGAGCACAGCAAGACCTGACAGACGCCGCTTGCTATTATTGACTTTGACAATGTAATTATGTTCTCATTTACCTCCCTAGCACTTAAAGAAGAAAAAATAAAATCCACCCCCCCCCAGTACAACGACTACAACAATTTTAATGTCAAATTAGATGTGAGGTATGTATTTGTAACATGCTAAATATACAGCGATAGCTCTGATTTTGGAGAGGGTAGCGCACAAGCGGTGGCCATTACAGCACAAAGGTCTTTCGCGTGTATCTGGCTGCTGCAGCAACACTTTGTTCCAGACACAAAGGCTCACGCTCCGTAGTGAGCTAATAAAGGATCTGTATTCAGGCTGGAAACTCGTATGTGCTCTTTAGCATTAAAGACAGACTGCCTTTAACACGGTATACTACAGCATACTACGAATGAAGCTAGGGTCACTTATCTAGGGGCTTAGCTCTTTGTTTCAAATTTAGCGATGTCCGTGGGTATTTTGCACGCTTATGGGTGGTTTCATCTTGCATGCACTGAAATCAGTTGCAAGAGCTGCCGAAGATTTCGCTGCTGCAGGGCCGAACGCACCACCAGATCCCCAGTGTGCTGCAGCACCTGGACACATGCGGGTGGAGGGCACGCGCTCGTACAAAACTGGTGCTCTCGCTTTGCCCCGTGTGGGGGAAAGACCTTCCAAAGGGAAGTCCCTGATTCAGCTGAGTGAGGTAACTGTCTGGTCAATATGGAAATCAATGTGGAAAAGCTTTATTTTTTTGGATCTGTCAAGAAGCGTTTTTACAACTAGCGTCCGTGCCTCCAGCCCTCCTGCCCCCTCACCAAAACCAAGAAAGGACCCATTGAACCAAACCAGGGCAAACTATTTGAATGGCATTTTTGCAAAGTATGTTTGATTACATAGTTTTCCCCCCTCTAATTCTTGATTACGCCTGACTCCTGCTTCATTTGCCCTCTCAGAAAAGGTTAAACACTAAGTATGGTTCACATATTGCTCTCCAGGGAAAAAGACCATGATAGCTTCCGAGGTGTGGCTGTCATTATTGTAAAGCATTTATGAGCAATCACACAAGCTACTCCACTATAATGGATGTATTTCTCTGCAGCAACATTTATGTGGGCTCTGTACCAGCTGTAGTTGTGAATACAGCTGGGTGGATGGAAAGGGACAAAAAATAGAAATGAGTTTCTATGTCTGTGTCTTCTTCTAATTTGTGATTTCTTTTAATTTAGAAAAGATAACTGGAAGCTGAACTCAGCTCCTGGAGTTCAGTATTCCATTTCAAATGAAAAGAAAATGTGTTTTATACACGCAGGTCTTGGGTAAAGGTTTCTGGATCTGTTAGGTAAAACAGTTAGTTCATTCAAGAGAAATGAGCAATTTGGACAGAAGTCTTCTCAATTAGTGACTTAATGGACATTTGCTATTGTGTATAATGGGATAGCCTCTTAAAAACTCTCCACAGGACCAATTGCTGGCGTGACTGGAAATGAGACAGGTAATGATGGTTAGGAAGGCGGTCTGTAGATAAAACTGAAACATACACCATTAATTTAATTAAAATATGGGAATATTTGCTGTTAAGTAAAGGAATCTACTACACATTGCTGGCTTCAACTTCACCCTTTAACCTTCATCACTGGGTATCTTTAAGCTCCCAGAGCAAGTGTCTTAAATGTGTGTACTTTGCTTTGCAATCAGGGTGGCCTGAATCCACACTCAGACACTAATGGCACCATAACTCAATCCCCACACAGCCTGGTTCATCCACATGTCATGTCCATTCCTGACTGAGACACCGGCTCTGCAGAAGATGATATGTGATCCCGTAATTAAAGATATTGTAAAAATCAGACTGCACAAGCAGCGTTAGTTCTGGTATTTCTTAACCTTCGAACTGACTTTGCAAGGTTAATATTCTTTAAAAGGCATAAGGTTGGGTTTTTTTTTAACCTAAAAATAAGCAGATAAAACACCCACAGGAAAAAAAGCAGCCCCTTTTGCATAGATATCTAATCAGACAGAATAATACTGGGTTCTGATCTGGGATTTACTAAGCAGAGTTCAGACTCCTGGCTCCCTAGGTTTCTGTTGTATCATCTAATGAAAAAGCCAGTGGCAACTATGAGCCCTTAATGGCTGTTTAGGAAGCTGATTAGACTAGTGTGAAATAGGACAATGTATTCTGCCACACACTGCACAGACATGTCCTCTGGGCTCAATTTTTAGCTCTGAAAAAGAGCATGCTATAAGCAATCCTTCCTATGCAAACAGCATGTCTCCATCCCTGTTCTCCTCCTACTCAGTGATCATTCAACACCACTCCTGTTCTACACCTCATTTTCCTTCTCTCCAAATCAGCCTCTCTGTTGGCCCACCTTTGGACATCTTCTTCCACTCTTCCTCCCTGACTCTGTCCCCAGCTCTGTTGGAGAGTGTCTCTACTGGAGAGACTCCAAAGGAGGGCAAAAAGATGGTGAAAGGTCTGGAGGGGAATATGTATGAGGAGAGGCTGAAGTCCCTCAGTTTGTTCATCCTGGAGAAGAGGAGACTGGGGAGAGACCTCATGGCAGCCTACAGCTTCCTCACAAGTGGGAGCGAAGGGGCAGGCACTGATCTCCTCCCTCTGGTGACCAGTGATAGAACCTGAGGGAATGGCATGAAGCTGCAACAGGGGAGGGTTAGGTTGGAGATCAGGAAAAGGTTCTTCATGGAGAGGGTGGTTGGGCACTGGAACAGGCTCCCCAGGGAAGTGGTCACTGCACCGAGCTTGGCTGAGTTCAGGCAGTGTCTGGACAATGCCCTTGGTCATCTGCTCTGATTGGGCTGGTCCTGTGTGGAACCAGGAGTTGGACCTGATGATCCTTATGGGTCCCTTCCAACTCAGAATATTCTGTGATTCTGTGATTCTATGATTCTGTGATCCCCCCACCCAGCTCACATCTCCAGGTGTAGATCTTCTCCTGGTCTGCGACTCCCATTTGCTGCTTGTCTACCTCTTATCTGGCACCATCTTCCTCCACACTTGGAGGCCACCAAGAGAAGAAGAAATGGGAGCTCACTCTTTGTACCAGGGACTGCCTCTTGCAGCTGAGTGCAGCAACCTTCCTTGCAGGTGAAAGTCTAGTAGTGATCCCAGGGGTTACATTGCTTTGCAAAATGGTGCAAACAGTTCGACCATGTGGAGGACCTGTGATGAAAAGCTCAGTGAAAATGTACTCTTAGCTCATCCAAAGCTGCTGAACTCCATTATAAACCTCATAAGAGCCAAACTTCCCAAATTCTTTTATCACAGTGAAGGTTTTCTTGGGAATAGCAAAAGACAGCAGAACAGCTCAACTCAACTGCGTTTCAAGCCTTTGCTCTGAAGTACATGAAAGAGACTAGAGATTGACAGTAAAATTACTTAAAAATTATTTTCTAAATAGGGAATAATATGTATTATTGTTATTTGAAACTGTCAAACCTTAGCAGAACTTTGCCCTGATACTGATATCTGAAAAACAGAAAACATAAAACTCTGTATCTGAATGGTTCATTTAGTAATTCACTGAAAACATTACCTTGTAATGAGTATTTGGGCAACCTGAAACATAATTTGTATTCAGTTTCTGTCTATAATATTTATAGAACACTTATGGATGGGTACATTCGCACATGGCTACGGGAGCTGTATCGTCACACCTGTCAGGTTCACTGTACACATGTTCAAGATGTTATCTATTTAGCTTTCCCCGAACCTCTAAGACACGCATGTTTACTTGTTTTTGTACAATTCCGTCTTTATAGTTCACTGCACTTTCCCTCTATACTTTGCAAATCCTGAAATGTCTTGTTTAATCTGAAATGACAAGAACAGAACGCTGTGTTCTAAGTGGAACCCTACCAGGGAAATGTATTATTCTCATCATTATCACTGTCTTAGACACAGAGAAAACCTGCCGCGAATGCTATTCTAGGGGCTTATTTAACTTAGAGTCAGGAGCAGAGAGGCACTCCCTTCCCTGTCTATCAAACTGAATTCTGTCTCCCTGTTTCATCCCAAACCCACATCTGGCTGCATGGGTTTCTAATGCTTTCTTTTCGAAGGAGTAATAGTTCAGTTGCCTGCTGGTTTGAGTCAGTCTTGTTAGCTCCAATGATCAGTTTTGCAGTGCTACAGGCAGATTTCTGCTAGCATTTCTGAATCTCTTAAGCAAGCCTGTGTCTGCTTTGACTAAAAATGTGATCTAACTCCTAATTATTCATCAAATAATTTACACGGACCCTGAAACTCTCTACCACTTACCCACCAGTATGGCTATTTGTCACTCCAAATAGTGCCTAATTTATTCATAGTCATCGATGGTAAATGATTCCATTAGCTTTCCTTATTTTATTGTATTAGCATCATATCGCATTGAAACTATTTTAACTGCTGAAAGACCCCCCCAAACACAGGGGACTTTGTGGAAAACAGTCAAAAGGCTATTCAGAACAGTGAGTTAAGAACAACTAGGAAGTTCTGTGACTCTGTACTAATGATTTCAGGTAGCTAGATATCTTGGACTAAAACTTTTTTTTTTTGGACTTTGTTTTGGCACCAGTGCAAAAAGAGCACGGAATGCTGCCATTCCAATTTAGTTGCATTTTATCCTCTTTTTGCTGAGTTGTACATGATTCAGCAAAATGCAGATAATCTGGCCTCTGTACTTTTCCCATTGACCCTGATTTGCAGGTACTGTGGCAGAAGGACAGATCCATGTTTCTTCCCCTATGGGCAGTTAAAAACAAGTCTTTCTTTGAATGCTAAAAGCTGCCTCTCTCACTTTCAGACTTCTGAGACCCACTGTGAACTTAGCGAGTCGTCTGTGGTGGGGAGCTGATCTGTCACAACACATGAGGATAAGCCCCATCTGTGCTCCCCGAAGCCATCAGTTTGGAGCTGCTCTCAGTTAATCCGTTTCTGCCTCCCTCTGGGAGATGTCCAAGATATCGGATAAATAAGTACTGCTGCGGTGCACATTTCTAGGGTCCTCCCTTTGGTCTGTAACTACATTTAGTAAGTTTTCATTTCACACACGCTCTGTAATGATGCTTCCTGTGCTTCCCTGCATGAATCTTATCTCCTCCTGCCCTGGAACAGCATGGATTTTCTGTATCTCACAATGGACAGCTTGGAAAGATTGGGTATTTGAAGATCTGTTCCCTACTAGCTCAGATCACCATTATCAGAGACAAAATTTTGGCCCTCTCAGTGGTAAAACTTCTACTCCGGGATCATTTTCTCTCCTGATTTATGCTGCCTTCTTACTTAGGTCTCTTGTTCTCTGTTAACGTCTGCAAGGAATGGTGACACCAATAATTTTTAAAGTTCAATTTAGTTTCAGGTGGGATGTGCAAAACCTACTTTAGCTACTACAGTACTCGACTATTTGGCAGCCTGAAGGCAAAATTCTGATAACTCAAGAAAATGGGTGAAATGCCATTGAAATGCACACAGGCGATGAAGTTCTGGGTACAGGCCATGGAGTACCTTTGGACTGGGTGCCATGGTTAAAAAAGAAGTTTACTTGTGTGTCATACAGAAGATGGAAGAAAATGCATGTAAACACAGAATAATTTTTATTAAGGTTTAACTGAACTACACTTGCTCTCCAAGATATCACAACATTTTCTAGAAACAAAACAATATTCCCTTCAGCGTTGAGCACTGATATGAATGTATGATAAGGTGTTATGACTTTCTGGAATCACTGCAGTGAGTTGTGAATTATGTATGAAATTAAAAATCCCAACTAATTCACAGCATCAAACATTTCTGACAAGTGGCATATAACGCTGGAAGAAAAAACATACACTACTTATTAATCCAGAAAAAACTTTCTTATCCCTTCAATCACTAGACTTATACTATTTTCCTTACCCTCAGGCATGCTGGTACTTTAAGCCTTTAGAAGTGAATTTTTTTTTTCATGTATCAAGATTTAGCTATTGTGATTCTGTGTTATGAACAGGTTACAGTATAAATGGCTCAGAAGCTCGCAACCAAAAGTCTTGGGGAAAAAAAACAACAAGAAGTGGCCAGTAGAGATTTACACCTGCTTTTGTATAATTTTTTTTATAAAAATAAAGCACAGATACAATGTTTGTTTCTCATTTTTGTAGTGAAAAAAAGAAGTGTCAGTAGGTGCAAGGAAGGAGTAGGGAGATCAGGTGCAGTTTGATCAGTAAACACACAAATTTTGCAGGGAAGTCTTTGCTTAAATTCAGTTTCCAAACCCGCAGATGTAGAAGATCCTGGCATTTCTTGCAAATTGCAAATGAATTCCACTTGTGCATAGTTTTTATCGTAGAAGTGGATCGTTTCCAGCAGTGGTGTGTCAGCTCTCAAGTTAAATCATTATAACTGATCTTTTTGACTTTGCAGGGATTTGCAGGCAGTTTACTGTTTTGTGAATGTTTGCTGAAATACAAAAATCCTGAAAGGTGAGAAACAAAAGTGGGAAAATGTTATGAGAACTATTCAAATCTTTACACAGCCCCACTCTCTGAAAGGATGTATATGCTGCCATTTACAGTCCCGTATGGATAATAAATAATACATATTCTGGATCTGTTCTGCAACCGTTTTACTCAGGGGTGTTACCAACCGTTTGGAAAATCAGTAGAAGTATATTATTGTAAAACCGGAGCTCTGCAGTGGGAAGTCAGGTTCATTTTCTACCTAACACATGAAAGTAAGATAAACAGATGTCTACTTCCGTTACATCAGATCTTTTTATTCTTCATGGAAAAAACGAACCACCATTATTCCAAGTAAAAGAGCAGTTACATTTACTCAATTATCCCTTTCCCCAGTTTTCTGAGCTCCTCAGGAACATAAACACACATCCTGAAATCACCCTTTTGCAGCTCAGTTCACCTTTCATGTTCATTTTTCTTCTTTCAGAAGAAAAAAGTGACAATTCTCTGGAGTAGCTCTTGTCTTTTTAACATTAGGACACTGGACAAATGATGAGTGATATCTGATTTGAGGACAATGTTCTCATCAAAAGTCAGATCTCTGGGAAGAGTTTCAGAAGGCTAATATCAGCTCTTGAACCTTCAAGGTTTGCTCTTCCAAGTGTCTTCTTACTTCAGGGTGCTCAGTTTTGAGTAGATATGTGAAAAAAATGCGCAATGTATTAAGTGAAAAAGAAGAGAACTCAAAGGAACTCACTGATAACAGTGTACAACTGCCAACTACTTCCCAGAATCCCCCTTTTTTGATATAATGTGTTAATGAATTCCCACGTGCTATGACCTAGGCTATTTTGAAAGTCCTGGGCTTCTGAGAATTGTTCATTCAGGCCTATCTAGGCCAGAGCCAGTAGGATGTGGATGCTGCTATATCAAAGCAAACCTAGATGCGGAAGCACCCCTGGAGCTAGGCACTGCTTGAAAGGAGAGCAAGGAAAGGCTAAAAGCGTGTTAGGAAAGAAGAGGGCAGAAAAGGAGCTCTGGTAATACGCCTGTTATGAGGAACTGGAGGCCTTTCTTTAGCAACCACTGCCATCTGCAAAGCAGAGTGCTGTGATAGGGACACAGAGACTGTAGCCAGCACCCCAAGCAAAATGCCTGCCTTCAACAAGCTGCCCAGAGCTTTCTCAGAGTTGTTTATTCGATATGGGGGTGTAACAGGAGAGCACTTGTCAGGGCAATCAAAGACTACATCTCCAGCAGCTCTGGATGCTACAGAAATGTTGCACACAGGCAATCACACTCAACCCAGAGCATAGTTCTTCTTGCAGCTCAATTCACGCAACTTCACATTAATTTCGCTTCTTTCATTCTCTTCTTCTAGAAGACATAACACAGCAGTTTTCACCCTTCTCTTCAGCAGTAGGCCACTGGACAAATGCTACTTGGCCCCTGGTTTTCATACAATTTGAATATGAAAATTCAAATCTCTGTAGAAACTTGCTGCAAAGAAAACTTTGAACATTATTTATATGCTATTTCACAGTATAATTGCCAGGGAAACTACTTCTGGTAAATATTCAGATTATTTTGGGGAGAGTTGAAAGACTTGTCTGAATCTTTTTATATTTTCTGGGTAATAAATATCTCCGTGCAGAAAGACAACTTACGTGTTTCCGTATGCAATTACGGTCTTGCTGTTTCCCAGCTATCTCATCTACCTAAAATCAACAGAATTTCCCAAATATTTAATCTCTCCTGGGAGAACTAACATGGAAATTATCACATCTGAAGTAATAGGAAATAGCATGCCAAATCTATACAAATGAATATGTCATCACAGCAAAAAGATTTGGGAGATGCCTGCACTGGAGCAGCTCGTGTAACCTAGCTAATGCAGGCACGGCTAATGGTAAGCTGTGAGGCAGGACAGAACGCAGCTGAAAATCTCATCTGCACCCTGGCTAAAAGTCAGTCTCCTTAGAATAATAAAGTCACAGAATGGTTTGGGTTGGAAGGGACCTCAAAGATCATCTAATTCCAACCCCCCTGCCAGGGGCAGGGACACCCTCCACTAGACCAGGTTACCCAAAGCCCCAACCAACCTGGCCTTGAACACTACCAGGGACGGGGCAGCCACAGCTTCTCTGGGCAACCTGTGCCAGTGCCTCACCACCCTCACAGGGAAGAGTTTCTTCCCAACATCTAATCTAAATCTCCCCTCTTTTAGTTTAAAGCCATTACCCCTTGTCCTATCACTGCACCCTTGTACTGTTGCTGCACTCCCTGATAAACAGCCCCTCTCCAACTTTCCTGTAGGCCCCCTTTAGGTACTGGGAGGCTGCAATTAGGTCTCCCTGGAGCCCTCTCTTCTCCAGGCTGAACAACCCCAGCTCCCTCAGCCTGTCCTCGTAGGAGAGGTGCTCCAGCCCACTGATAAACTTTATGACCATCCTCTAGACTCGCTCCAGCAGCTCCATGTCTTTCCTGTACTGGGGACCCCAGAGCTGGATGCAGTACTCCAGGTGGGGTCTCATGAGAGCGGAGTGCAGGGGCAGAATCACCTCCCTCGACCTGCTGCCCACGTTGTTTTTGATGCAGCCCAGGACATGGTTGGCTTTCTGGGCCTCATTGGCACTGTGATTAACGAGGAAAATAGATTAAGTTAGGTAGCAAAGTGAAATGAACGGTTTATTACAGTTGAGCTGTCACAACTAAATTGAAATAAGTAGATCTGCATGATATTCCTGTGTAAATATAGCCTAAAATGTGAGAGATACCAAGGAAAATGAGTCAGACAAGATACAGAGTTGGTAGCGTAAGAAGATGCACAGTAGTGGCCCTTCCCCACTGGCTGTAGGCCTCCACAGTAGTTAATGGCAGCTTCTTCTTATCCTGGTACTCAGCGTCTTCTCTTATCCAGAAATGTGATTTGACTTTAAAAGGAATTCCCAAAATAATTTCATTTTCAAGTCCTGGAAAAAGAATATGCAAACTTTCTTAATATTTCTCTCCCCAAACACTATCAGCTTTTAGCTTCACAATATAAGCCTTAGAACAGTACAACTTGTTTATTAGCAATGTCTTTATTTTCTGAAAATAAATGTTAACTCTGATCCAACTGAGACTACTCAATGTTTCTTTCCTTTCAGGGCTTTGTTTCTACTGTAGATCAGTATAAGAACTGAACAGAAAGATGTGGAATATGTAATTTAGAGTTAATATTGTAACACTAGTATTTTAATTTTTCCCAGTGCAAAGAGTGTTGTCAGTTGTAGATACACTAAACCTTCTCGGCACATTATTATTCACCAGTGCGTGCCAATTTGAATTGACATAATGTGTGACATACCCTGAACAGGACCGGGCTGTGTTTAACAGAAAGCAGACGTGGGCTACCTTGATGTGTAATCTGCAGGTCTGATTTCTGCCATCAGTCAGACTGTTCACCAGGAAATTGAGCCATGCCATGGAAGCCTGTTTTTATTTACTTGGAGAAATTTCAGGTGCTTGATGTGTAGGGAACTGTTAAAGGTAGGTATTTCATTAAATACTTATCTTTCCTTCTATCCTTGATTTGTTACTGACAAAATCTCACAGCTGGAGAAGGTTTTTTTCTCTCTCATTCTCTTTTTTTTTTTTTTTTTTTTTAAGAAATCCTAATTTTCAAAGTTAATCCAGTTCTGAGCAGGAATAGTCAGCATATCCCCTTAACCACTGGCTCAGATGTTCTGCATTGACTAGTGTTTTGACATTCTTGGATGGAAATCCATCACTTAATACTCAAATGTGATGCGCATACTGGTTCTCTGGCATGCCTTTGCCTGTGACCATCTGTTGGGGTGGCACTGTGCCCACTCAAAAAACTCTCTGCCAGTTTCAAGAGGGCATAGGTATCAACCAAATATAGATTTAGAAAGCTAGCTAGCAAAATGCTAGAGATGTCATTTTAGCTGCAAGACTATTCCTCTTGCTGTTCAGCAATCCCAGACTGTGTCCATACATTTCAGAATAAGCCTTGCACCGCACTGTAAACTTATTCCAGATATGTCTGTTTGTGCATATATATACAAAGGTAAACAAATATTACTAACTAGAAAATGTCTATGTGTTCATTTTTTTCTGACAGACTGGTGCAGATGGGGGAAAGCTCCTTTTCAGAAACCAGCCATTGTGAACAAACAAATTACCATCTTTTTAAATAGGTGTGACTGCTTCTCATACCTATCTCCTTGAAATTTAATGCATTGATGTTAGACAGATACTGTAAAAAAGGATTTGGGATTTTTTACTTGAGCAGCAATTAGGGATCACTTGGAAGGTATCTGTTGCTGGGTTGCTCAGAAAAGCCACATTCTCCGGATGAATTTAGAACACAAAAATAGTCATGACAAGTGAAACTTGAGTCAGGTTGTGTATGAATGCAATTGTGGTTTGAACCTTGCAAAGCTACTGTCAGAAAGTGAGGTGTCATTTTAGGATGAAAACAGAAATTAAAATTTTCAAGACTTGCAGAAAAAGGATTTTGATGATGAGCTAGTTTTATTTGCAGCTTGTAAGAGGAACAGGACCTACTGGTATTGCTAATGCAGAAGACTTTGGTCGTGCAGGTGATGAATAAGTAACAGCTAGTATTAATAAATATTTACATTGCTTATATTGCCATCTGTAAAGAACAGTTTACAACCACAGGAAGATAAAATTCCTATTCAACTGAATTTAAAATAAACTGTAACACATGAGGAAATAGCATGGACAAGCTGAAAAGCAGGCTGGAAGGAGGATAAGAAAGTGAAATGGAGGGAAAGGAAGAGAAAAAAAAGTAAAACCAGGCTTGCCACAGGACAGAATGTTATGACCTCAAAGACAGAAGCAAGGAACCTGAATCTGACGTGGAAATAAAGAGGCTTATGCAAACATTGGGAAATCAACCTGAACATTAGTACAGAAAATAGGCAAATGACACTATGCAACAAGACGTAAATGGGAAGGTAAGGTGCAAAGGTTTGGGTCAAAATTATTACAGAAGCACAAAAGCCATGAAAGAGAACTGAAATTCTTTTCTATTGGAGAGAAATTGTGCTCTATAAAGGTGAGAAAAGAGATGAAAGCAGAAGAATGGGAGACATTATCACAAAGAGAAAAGTTAGTCAAAATAATAGACATATTCCAACATGACGGGCCTGAAGATTTCCTGCCCAACCAGGAAGTTCCCAAGAAAGTGGAAGCTTGCTTTTGTAAATCCAGACATTCATCAAGGAGATGGGTATGAGAACATTTCCCGTCAGCTACTGCAAAGGTGAAATTTGAAGATTAACTCAGGATTCCTTTAAGCAGCAGTTGTTGCAAGGTTTGTGAGTCCTTCTGTGGCAACATGCATGCCACTCTTTTACAATACTGTGCCAACTCTTTGGTCATCGCTACCACCTCTTATATGTAGAATGCCCTTGACACCATCCCTTCTAAAAGACCGGAGCAGCACATTATCTGCGTATTTGCTCTGAGGAAGGTCAATGGGACAATTTGGGCACTTGTCATTAGACAATAATTACCCTTCTATCGCAACAGACTGTGCATCTACAGGTTTCTATTATGGGCCAGAACTTTGCGGTGCTGAGAGCCATACAAACACAGAACAAAGAGATGGTCCTTGTAGCACAGCAATTATAGTCTAAATGCCTCTTAAAAGCACCCAAGTATTCCAGTATTTCCCCGACTGCTGAACTGACCTCTGATTCTGCGTGTCAGTGTTTTGCTTTTATTGGCAGGAGACTAAAAGCTGTATTTGTTCTTGGGGATGTAGCTTCCCTCTGACAGAGGCTTGGAAAAGAGGGTCAGGGTACACTGCAACTTGAAAAGCACCCCACGTCTGTGAGTCAAGAGCACGTACCCAACGCCAAACGTGCAGAGGGGTGTTGGGAAGGGTACGCTACCTTGTGAGGAGAAGATCATCTGGCTACGGAGAGGGGTGACAGACAGAAACCTGCTCAGAAGGGCACAGTGTCTGTTGCCTGTGGCTCCAGAAATAACTGGTAACGAAGAGTTTTGGTAAAGCAGCAGGGGCAGGTGCTTATCGCTGTACTTAGAACTCTCCTGCTGTACAGTCTTCACTGAGGGAAATATCCAGCAACAGTGAAACAATTAAATGTTGACAAATGTTGACTCTTGTCTTCCCTTGAAAAGAACAAGTAGAAATGTCTAGAATGTGTAAGAGGTGATTAATTTATTTTGATCCCTGAGAGGCAAACATGGAATTCGTCTATGAGAACAGATGCCATTAATCCAATATTATTTCTTGTTATAATCTATTTGCCTTGACCTATCACATCCTTATAAACCTGTATTGAAACAAGTGTCTGTTTTAAATTCCCATTGGATATGTTTGACAAAAGGGTTTATCAACAAAGGGAATTAAAAGCTGCCACTGAGCTGGGAAAAATGAATGTATCGAAGTTAGAATGTGTAACTTTTTCAACTGATGGTGTTTCAAAATGTTTAGGAATAGACTTGCAGTTTTTAGAAAAATTATTTTTGTAAAACATATAGAGTCAATATGAATCCAGTGACATCTGCCTTAGAATGATTATAAAGAAAAAATGATTTCTTAAAAAATATGTATGTGTGTCAATACCCTTATCTATATTTTTGGCATAGGTCTGCATAAAGGTATCTCTGATTTGCATAAGTATATTTGATTGACTTATGTGATTCCATGTTTATAATTTTAAGTAAAAGAATTTTATATTTTCTTAAATCTTACAAGGGAAAACATCCCTAAGGTGAAATTCTTTCCCTGGTTTTGAAAGATGAAACCACTTTCCAGATAAAAAGGAAAAAGGAGAGTCAATTCTGTGTCTAAATTACAGCTCTGTGCCTTCTAACAGCTGCATAAATTCAAATCCCATTTGTAAGTTACAGTTGTTTATGTCAAAGATATAGTATTAGCTACAGCTCTAGAAACATGCACTGACAAAGTGAGCAAGCTATAATTAATTCAGTTCTTTACGGCATTCCCATCTATAGCATTGTAAGTAATTCAATGTTTCATAGTCTTACAATAGTTAGAAGAGTTTTTCACACCAGGTGAGAAGGCCATAACCTTTTGCAATCTTGGCCCATCAAAGGTTGGGAAAAACAGAATATAAAGTTCTCTTTAAACGAGCACTCTTACATGTTGCCCAATCATCCCTTAATGTTTAAAAACAACTCAGAAAGGCAGGTCAAGAAAAAGCGGTTGTACTGCAAAGCAAGTGCAATTATAAAGCCCAGAAGTATTTCACATGGGTATTTACGACGGGCTCAGCACAGTGGTGAGCTATACCTTAGACCCTGGGAACATGAACACAGACATATATTCCTAAAATCATTATAAAATTTAAGAGCACGTGGACTCCTGTAGGAATGTTGTCAGGGAATGGTATGTTTCTTTACTAGAAAGTGACTGCCAAGCAGGATCACCGAGTGCTTAATCACCCTTATATTAAAGCTGAGACACATGAACTGAAACAGTTATTATAGGGAATAATTAGAGATCAAATTAAAAGCATTAGAACTGGCAATAAGATCAAAGCACAGCATTTGCTGTGAGAAACGGACACGATGTTGCTCAGAACAGGTAGAAGCGAAGATTTGCAGTGAAGATTGTGTTCTTTAAAGCGAAAGCGCTTAGGAACGGTTAAGGTGCAGCTAGTGGAAACTACACACAAAGAGAGAGAGAGTCAGATAACAAGGGCAAATACCTGCTTGCAGCAAGTGTGAGAGCAGGTGCACAACACCGTCAGGGGGAAGTGACTCCATTTGGAACAAAAGCTGAAACTTTGCAAAGCAAAAACCAGCAAGTCCCAAGCAAACCCTGTAGACTCTCAATTTAAAACAGGAAAAAAGCACAGCAAATTGCCAGAGCGCCATACACAGAATACCACAAAGATCATCAGTTCAGAGGCTTGTCTGAAAAGAGAAAATATCTGGTGATTTCCTCTACCCTGTGAGGAAAGTGGCTGCAAAAGCTGGTGGTGTGAGGAAATCAGAAGTCAAGGAATAGCTGGACAAGCTGGTTGCCCTTCGTTCTAGAACCAATAGTTCTAGATTGTCTAGAAACCATACTAGTTTTCAAAGACAGAGTAATTGGCAATCTATTAAGATAATACCTCTCTTAGTTGTACCAAAAATGTGTGTGTAATTGCTGTGCATTCTCCTTTCAGAGATACAAGAAGACAACCAAAAGATCCCAACGCTGAGAGTTTGTTTGCTGGTGCTGCCCAGAACGCTGTGCAAGCACCTGTGAAAAACACACCTCCCTCCCCAGTCCCTGGGAAGGCAAAGGGAGGTGAATAAACAAGACGTGCAGGTCCAGGTGACGGATTCCCTGGGAATAGTCAGGCTGGGGAGGGGGACATTTTCAGAAGCACCGCAGAGGAGACCTGGGATTTTGAAGCATTAGTTACCTGATGTGTCCTACAAGAGGGAGAGAACACTTTCCTTTTTGACACTGTCAAGTTGTCTTCCCTTCTCTATCAGGTTGTATTAACTGGCCGTATCAGGTGGTAGCGAATGTGTGATCTCCATTTGATTTTCAAAAACAGTAAGACATCAGTGTAGCAGTGGGTGCTGACTGCTGGCTGCCGTGGTACAGAGCAGTAAAAAGCACAGCATCTGGTAACCCTGAGCCATAGCACTAGCTCAGGAAATAGAGACCAGTATATTGTGCTTTCATGGGTCATGCCAGTACTGTAATGACTGGTACTATTAAAACAGTAAAAATTTAATCAATGTATGTATATCAAAACAAATTATTTCAGGGAAACAATAACTGCAGTGGCACATACCATGCTCAATACCTAAATCAATGCTATTGAGCTGAGCTAACAATAAATCAAATCTGCAGAATCAATTCCTCTACTGGAAATGAAATCATTAACATTCAAATACAAAAGCACTTGCCATTTATATGAATTCTTCAGGCAATTTCTGTTTATTTGACTCTGGGAAGCTCACTATCTGGTATTTAAGGACACCATCCCCTTATTTATGCTTAACATGGTATGTGAAACAAAGTGTTGTGAATGAGGTGCATCCCATAGCACTTCTGGAACAGATTATGTTGCTATTGTGTAAATCTGGCTTTAAGAAATATTAATAATGCTTCAGTATATTTAGGACTTCAGGGATCAGAAGAAATGATGGTGGCATATTCCAAGAATTAACCCTGAACTGAGTATAAATATTTAGGCAGGTTTGGGTGTACTAAGTTTCTCCTGAAGTATCATTTGACATTTCTACTTCACAGTTCTCTGCACAACGAAAGATGCAGCAAGCAGAGACAGCATGGAGAAGGGAAGGGCTAGAAGGTGGCATCGAGGGATCTTGTCACCACAGTGCTCAGGGGCCATGCACAAACACTTTACAGTCAGGGACCCAATATCCGTGGACAAGACTGGAAAGGAAAGGGCATGAAGGAAGGTAGGGTCAACACCAGAGAGACAGCAAGAAAATAATAACAGTAAACAAACTTGCACTTGCTGTACAACCTTTTACTCTGTGAAAACTCTCTCTCAGCCTAATTGTACTGCTCATGGGGGTAATGAGCTGCTCTAGGAATTCGCAAGTATTTCTGGTAGGGACGCATGCAGGAAACTGATCATCTGTCATGGCCTCCAGATACCGGGATGACTGTTGGACAAAACAAAGCAAAACAAAACAAAAAACCCAAACCAAACCAAAAAAACAAACAAAAAAAAGAGAGTTTACGTCCAGTGGAAGAAGGGACAAGCAACTCGGGGAGAGTACAAGGAAGTTGCAAGCGTATGCAGGGGAAAAATTGGGAAGGCTAAAGCCCAGCATGAGCTCAACCTGGCCACAGACAACAAAAATGTTTTTACAAATATATTAACAGTAAGAGGAGGGCCAAGAAGAATCTCCATCCTATACTGGATGCGGTGGGGAACTTGACTACTGAGGATAAGGAAAAAGCTGAGATTCTCAATGCTGCCTTTACATCTGTTTCTATAGTCAGACCAGTTGTCCTTGGGATACTCAGGCTCCTGACCTGGAAGTCTGGGACAGGGAGCAGAATAAACCCCCATGATTCAGGTCAAAACAGTTAGAGACTTACTACTCCACCTGGACTGCCCCAAGTCCATGGGGCTG
>VWZZ01006946.1:97984-177806 GCA_013399095.1 Psophia crepitans
ATCGAGGCCCTGGAGCGTGTCCAGAGAAGGGCAACGAAACTGGTGAAGGGGCTGGAGCACAGGTCTTATGAGGAGCGGCTGAAGGAACTGGGCTTGTTTAGTCTGGAGAAGAGGAGGCTCAGGGCAGACCTTATTGCCCTCTACAACTACCTGAAAGGAAGTTGTGGTGAGCTGGGGGTCGGCCTGTTCTCGCAGGTAACCAGCGACAGGACAAGGGGGAACGGCTGCAAGTTGCACCAGGGGAGGTTTAGGTTGGAAATTAGGAGAAAATTCTTCTCGGAAAGGGTGGTCGGGCATTGGAACGGGTTGCCCAGGGAGGTTGTGGAGTCACTGTCCCTGCGGGTGTTTAAAGAAAGGCAGGATGTGGTACTTAGGGACATGGTTTAGTGGTTAATAGGTGGTGGGAAACGGTTGGACTGGATGATCCTTGAGGTCTCTTCCAACCTTAATGATTCTATGATCCCCTGTCAGTCTTGCTACCTTTCAAACTGCCAAGATCCCACCTATGACTGCTATCTTGTACTCCTTGTGAGAGGAAATGGAAGAAGTGGGTAATATTTCAGGAGAAACTACTGTCTGTGTAGTCAAATATCTCAGGAATAGAAGAGATCTTCATAGGACTTTTGCAGATATTTCTGTTCTGAAATTCTTCCTTCCTAAAAAAATCACTTATTTCTAATGAAATGTATATGCATGAGCAGTAACATTGCAGTCAGAGCCTGTGCGGCTGTTTTAAATCAAAGCCTTTCTTCAGAAAACAACTTCCTGTTTTCCTAATCTTTGTTCTCGAAATGACAGCACTACCTGATTTTTATAAATTGAGGGAAGTCTTTTAGCCAACTAAAAATTCAGTTTATAGTCTAGTAAAGACTTTTCTACTATTTCTGCAATCAGTAGAGAGATATGAACTGTGTCTTGGACATGCTTTTTTGAGTGTAAAGAGAGTTGATTCAACTAGCTTAGATTAAGTGCTTAGCTTTTAGTCAGTTTTTAAGTCATTTGACTACAAATGTATCAGGATTCGCTGAAGAGACCTGCTCTTTAGAGTTCCTGAAATAAACTACTGGTAGACATGTTCACACCTCTAAAACTAAACCAGTAAACATCTTCAAGAAAAAAACCCAAGCGGTTTCATTTAAAAAATTACTGTTTAAAAAGTTAGATACTTATAAGCTTAAACTTCAGCTAACAGGAAAAAAAAAAAAAAGAAGACAAAAACGAAACAAACTGATCAGCTCTTAGTTTTCTTTGCAACAAAGCAAGCTAAGGGGTGTTTTTAATTTCTTCACTGTCAGATGAAATAAAGCAATAAAATAAAAAGGTAAACTGGAGCAAAGGAAAGGAGCCTTAGTGTGTTTCATCTTGTAAGTGAAGACAAATTGAACACCAGTAAAAATTCAGAGGGCTGTATGAAACCTAGCCGTACTCACCCTAGCTTAGCATTATATACAGGAGCAACCTAGAGTAGGCAGCGCTGGATAGCAGGCTGTAGGAACTGCGCACTGCTGTCTGGAATTTATATGCTGCAGCAGTCTTGACGCATAAGGTAGGTAGGTGGTCTGAGTATGACTCCTGCAGTTTTTCTGGATGCCACCCATATCTGCACTGCTGTTTCCTCCTGACTGTGTTTGACCTAGTACACTTACTGCTTTCAGTCTTCACTTTAGAAAAGAGCAAAGAGAAAAAAGTAAATACATACATTAAGACGGAGTTGTAATGCAATACAAGCCAAGGGGCAGGTGTCGGGAAAAGAACATTATGTTCCTCTAGTCTTTTGCTAAGGGACAAGAGAAATAAGGGGCAGATGTAGTTGTGCCTGAGCAGGGGAATGAGGCTGGAAAAGCCTGCTATTGGGCTGCAAAATTAACTCTGTGGAGAACAGAAGCAGACCCACACAGATAGACCTGCAGATTCTCTCCTGCCCCCTCACCCCCCACCTGACTCCATATTGCTGTCGCCTCTCTCCAGCTGCAGCGGAAGGGAGCACCAACATGGGACTCCCAAACCTGTCTGCACTGCCTGCTAAGTCCATATCTGCTGAAATTGGTTGGACAAATTCTCCTGAATTTCAAGTGCCCTTCGAGTTCTAAGGCTTCAGACACACGAGAGAAGAGGCAAAGTGATACGCGACTGGTGTTGCTGTTGCCTAGCCTACAGCTTCTCCTCTGTAAACGTCCCTGTCACAACTAAGCCATCCTGTTCTTTGTCGGACAGTTGTCTGTGAGGAATGCTCTTGTCTCAGAAGCAATCCAGCTTGGATAGGCAAAGAGGTTGAGTTTAAGCAAAAAACCTGATGTAGGAATAGCAGAAAAATTTAAATAGAAACCCTCAAAATATTTCTGTTTCCATGTAAGTAACCTTTGGTAACAAAATAAAATAGGGGAGAAAATATGGAAAATATATACAAAAATGAATTACAGAAGAATGCATTAACATAAGTGTTTCCAGAGACAGAATAAATCCCTGGTGAGCTAGCAGCAGAGAAAAGGCTACATCGTTTATCCGTAACTTTCTGCCTGCATTCTTGGGATGTGGATTCCAGACACTTCCACCTGCCTGCCACTGAAGAGCCCTTCTGCCCTCCTCATTTAACATCAGAGCCATTAAATGCTACTTGGTATATAGTTCCCTACTATGTACAGCTCTTCACTGAATAAGTTTACTGAATAAAAGCAGGCTAAGCAATGCTCTGGAGCACAGGCCTTACGAGCATCCAGAGGGCTTAATTGTCAGCTCACCCTCTGGCTCCAGTTTGGACCACTCCAGCTAGCTCTTCCAAGGCAATAGTCACTGCGCTCCAAATGTTGCTCGAAAAAAAGCATTGTGGGGCAGTCTGTCCCTCAACACCATCCCAGAAGTCTCAGACTCCTGTTGCACCCTGGATGGTGCAATACCTACCCTGAGCTTCACTCACCCTGGCAGGGTGCAACTCAGTCCTCACACCATTTCAGAAACCTTGGAATTATTAAACACATTTAGAATAATATTCATGCCTTAGGGCTCCAGGGACACCACTTAGGAGTAAGGATGGATGCTGGACCAATTACTGCGCTGTGTGGGGAAGCCAGTCTGACGTGCAGCGAGAGCCTGACACAGTGAGGGCACGAGTAAACCCATGCTATTTGATTGTAGTGCTGTGGACTGCCCCCTCTTTCATTTGGCAGCATGGACATAGTCAAAGACAACTACCATTTCCTTTTTCCCAGCCTGAAGTCTATTATTGACTCTTTCATGTCCAGATGGTTTGAAAGAATGATTTATCTGAGTCTTGTCAGTAGAGGGGAGAAGCAATCAGCAGGTTATGTTAAGAGAAACCAGCACTGCAGCCAGGTAGCACAAGCCCAAATTCATGAAAGTGGTTGAGTACTTGCTTTGGTCACGTGCTTAAATCCGTTCTCTCCAGGAAAACCCCTTAGGCTTTGCTGGAATGCTGAAGTGCTCCCTCAGTTCAGGTCCAAGGGCACAAAAAGGTTCAGCTGTTTGTAGGATATTCAGATATTTCACCTCCATCTCTACTGAAATCAGTAGATAATGAGTGATCACCTTGACTGAAGAAACAAGCCTGCCTGCTGGTGAGCATATCTACATTTCCCTCAAACGCACCAAGTTCCTACATAATATTCTCCTCTATCTCAAATCGCAGTAAGTACTGGAAAATTGGTATTTGCCAGGTTTTTTCCTAGCTCAGGAATATGAACACATGAAAAATATGCTCTTTCCAGGAAAGGTTTCACCATTTTCTGGCTTTTTCTTTTTTTTTAAAAAAATTTTAATGGTAGCAGAATGTTTTATAGCTTGACCTAGAATACGATTTTGTCCCCTAGCATTACTGGTTGTATGGTTAATTCCTGTGTAATGCACCATGGTAAAATGAGGAATTAATCTCTTGCATTCATGTTCCCCTGCTGCGTGAGCACATGTCCAGTTACAGCTGTGTATCTCCTCTGCTTTCCCTCTTCAAGAACATCCCAAGCTTTTCTGTTTCTGTTACACTTCTTTCCAAACAGTGCAGCATCAAGAAACATGTGTCAGTAGAAGCTTCGACAAAGATTTCACTGTAGTCAGCTGTGAAGGCTGTTACTGTGAGACAAGTTAGTGACAGCTCTCTAGCAAGTATGCCTTGAGGTTTATTGGTGCTAAAGTGCTGGAAAGTGGGAAAACTGGTTAAATGCACTCATATTCTGGCTATGCCAGGCTTTACATTCTCCCATACTTTAGTCATCAACAATTTCCTGTAATATTTGAATTATTACTCATTTTGAGTATTTGAAAATGAATTTGCAACTTTGTGGGCAAGTTGATGTGTTTCTGGAAGAGTGCAAATCGGTATAAAAAATATCAAAATGGAAATATTAATTTATTTAGGTGGTTCAAACACCTTTTGGTACCCAAGTTTACTCAAGGTGATCTCTCTGTATCTTCTTGAAATATGGTTTTAAAATGTCAATGAAACACAAGAAAATAACTTTTGGTCTCTCTATTTATCTGTTGAAATCAACAAAATTTTCATATTCTTTAGAAGTGGGGTTTGTATATATTTATTTTATTGTCATTAGTATAAAAAAAATCACCCATATCTAGGTGCAAACACCGATTTCTTGTAAAAAAAAAAAAGCTAAAGCAAAAAGGGGTGGAATTCTGCAATCTACATATCCATGCACGCACACATTCTGATACCTGTTCTGCTCATGTAAATCCAGACTAATTCAATACACTGAAAAGAGAGAGGCCAGAACTTGCTCTGTGCTGTGTTGATTCTTTGTCTACGTGTGTTTGAAGCCTCATATAAAAGGTTCTACATTCCTTTTAGCACCCACCGACCCCATTGAAATCAATGAATTGGTGTCTGTCCACAGCAGGTCTGAATCTGGATATCACAATCAACTTTTATTAGGCTCTTGACAGCACATTTAGGTGATTCTGTTGGTTAGAATGAGCACTAATTCATACAGTAGATACATTGCAAACCACATGCGCTCTATTTACTGTACAACATGAAATATGCAGTCCAGGATTGTACAATATAGATAATTTAAGCCACATGTAGCTCAGGGAATGTAAAGCCTGGTGTATTTGATCTCAAAACCCAATTAGGGCAGTTTGTGTGCTTTGATCTGTGTGGAATGGTGTAGTATACACGTTATAAAACTGACTTCCGAAAGTTACTGGGGTAATAAACACTAATAATCTGGATATTTTGTATTCTTGAGTTCCAAAAAGAAATTGCACATAAGAGTTGCAATAACTTATTGAGGCCATGACTTTTAAAATGAGTATAATTATCAGAGAATCCCCTGAAGAGGGAGAATGATGGGAGAGAGCAAGAGGTGAGCACTCATTGCACCAACCCCTTTGCAGGTGAGCCTGCTTGCCCTGGAACTCCTCTGTGACTGTCAGGATGTGCAGTCGCCAGTTTTACTCACCTAATACACTTTATAAGAAGCTGCATTCTGAGCCTATACTGATGTAGAGCAATAAAGAGCTTGAATTTGAGGATAATTAGAAGATGGTGAAACAGGCAGGCAGGTGGCTTCATCAGGCAGGCCTAGGAACCTATATCTACATCATTCAGAAGCCTAGTTCTGGGGCTTGCACCATATGACTACCTCTCCCTGCAAAGGAGGAAAGTTCCTTTTGCTTCTCAAAGAACAAGTTTGAGTTGCCAAAGTATCTCACAGAAGCCAATGGAAAAGGTAACCCTCAGCTCCTTCTGAATCAAGGCATCTTTCCAGAAAGAGAAAAGGCAGCAACCTCCCGTCTCCTTGCTTTAACCTGGGAGACAGCACGTTGGCTGGGTGAACTGGAGAAGATTCAGTGGAGCCGCTGTTAATGGCCTGATAGGGACCATCAGTCTCTCAGTCTGTGGAGATGCTTTCCTCAATCCCACTTCTATTTAAAAAAAAAAAAAAAAAGAAAAAGTCAGCAACAAAGCCTTACTCTTAGGTGATCCCTTTTCTTGTGATTTTGTTTACCCCACTAGGGGTGGCTTCCCTCTGGAAAAAGCCAAAAACCTAACGTACATAATTCCAGATGAAGCAGCTTGGGGAGCACAGATATAACTGAGATGCAGATCTGCTTAAAGTACTGTCATAAAAATGATGACAGTTAAATGTGACAGCCTCCACAATTTTGGAGGGGTATCTTATGCAGAGAAAGATTTACAAATCCATGTGGTACCAAACACCCTTTGTATTTTTTTTAATAGCTGATTCATATAATACTTACACACCTGTGATATCTATATTATAAAAATGGTTCTGTGTATATGCTTGGCACTTACAAATTGTAATGGAGAAAAGATGATTAATTGCACAGCAGAACTCTCTGACAATTTGCTGAACCTGTGTATCACTGACATAAATCTTTCTCCCAAGTGCCTTGACTATCATTAACTTGAAAGATCAGCCAAGCAAAAACGTTTATGAGTGGGTCCATGGAAATAGAGACACATATTTTGTAGCTATGGTATGCAGCTGACATCTGGGAACAGGAGAATACCTGCAGCAGGATATGTCTTGCATATTTTTCAGTAATGCTCCATTTCTTAGGGCTGGTATTTACCCGGACCCTTGTACTATACTTAGGATGTCTTGTTTTGTCAGGCTGTGGTGACCTGCTCTGTGGAATTTTTTCTCTCATTTGCAAGTACCCTCAAATAAAGCAGATGAATTAATTTCCTTCTGTGGCCTCAAAGAGGCCAGCGCTCTCCCTGCTGCTCCTCAGGAATTCAGCATCCGAAAGCTGCATTCACTTAACTACACTTGCATCTGAATAGCAAATGCTAATTGCATTTGTTTCTAGTTTTTTCCTCACTTGAGATCCTCTGTTACACAAGGGGTTGGGAACCTTCAGCCCGAGAGCTGAAATATACATTGAAGAGTCTTGAAGGAAGGGTTCTTGTTTTATGTTTTAAATCTGTATAAGTGCCGGAATAGAGCTCGTTCTCTAAAAAAAAAATAAATGGCCAGTTCAATAATGGATGGCTTAGTTTTGGAAACCTGATCTTCTATTTGGGCAGACTTGTCTGGGCCAAACCTGACTGAAATGAAAAGAACGTTTGACATTGGTAATCTTTGCATGAAAATCGACTAATTCAAATGAGCCAAATTATATTAATAATTCAGGTGAAAAAAATCTAGCTGTAATTGCAGTGTGTGCACTACTCAGAGGCTCATAATATGGTTTATTCATTGTATTTCTCCACTTTTTCATGTTCATGTTCAAGGACATTGGTATTAGTGTCCTTGGACACTAGAATCAGCTAAATCTTGATTCATTTATCTTTTGATGTCTCCTCCTGAACCACTTTATTTGAGAACAGAAAATAATTTTTGTAAAAAATAAAGTGGTTTGCTGAGATGTAGAACAAAAATTATAGTATGTTTGAGATGTTTCAGGTGACTTCTTTTGGAAAGACCTAAAATGAACCTTTATCCAATCTGCTTGAGTTGAAAACTCAAAATTAGGAGCCAAGTTTTGTTTTGATATTGATCCATTGCTTGCTTACTTTTGATACAGCTCCATGAATCCGCTTCTTTAACGCTGTATTTCCCTTTATTACGCTCGGACCAGTTTCTTGAGAGAAGAGTGCTCCGTCTACAGTTGCTTGTGGAGGGCAAACATTTGCACAAAGATCAATGCAAGTCCACTAAGATATCTACATAGGTAGATGGAAAAACTAAAAGCTAACATGTTTTCCCTTTTCCAGATAAATCCCCTGGATTCAAGACCACTTGCTTCCAGGGTGAGAGGAGATTGCCTTTTGCAACAAACAGTGTGTGTAGCTAGTACAGAACGTCGATATGATGTTGCCAAGGCTTAAGAATGTAATTGCTTTCAGACAGCATCCTTCCATCATGTACACAGCTCATTAAAAAGTGAGAGACTTATAAGGCTGGGTATTATAGAGTTTACTTACTTCTTACATACACTGAGCAGTGGAGGTTTACTTCTTTTTATATTTACTGGCGTATCACGATCAGAAATCCAGTAAAGGGGTTGGGTGTCATTTTTTTAATACAAAGCATTAAGTAATTAGGGGTGTCTGAAGCAAAAAATAACATTCTTCAATGAATTTAATCTTATATTACGTGGGAGATTAATTACATGCTTTTATTTTTTATTAGGCGTATTTCCTGCCACTATGAATTAGATTTAAAAAATCAAATAGAGTGGAAAAGTATTGTGAACATTAATACACTTCCATTATTTTCACTGAAATAATCTGTAGAGCTAAAAAGTTCAGGCAACTGCACCAGTTTATCACCCGAGGCAGCCATGTACCACAACTATCTTAGTGTAGATGTTATCTGACTTTTTAATCAAGATTCAGGTAACAATTTTGTACTCTATTTTTCATCTGTTCGCAAGCTGCGAACAAACATCTACTTCAGTATTCAGGCAGTTCCACTTCTGAGCCCCTAGTTTGTAACCAGTAATAGTCTGATTTTATAGTGAGAGGGGCCCTTTGTGTGGATGTGGAGGCATGCGAGGATTGAGAACCTCCCATGGGAGCCTGCCTCTTCACCTTCTTTCTACTAGCCAGCGCCCGTCATTTCCTAACGTGCAGTATCAACTTTACTTGCATCTGAGGTTGGTCTGCTCTGAGCTCTAGCATCCTACTGCAAGTTACAGCATGCTCATAGGTTGTAGTCACAATCTCACTGTTTACTCTGTGGGATATAGTATTGAGACCCATCAGACAAGTACTGCTGCAGATAAGCTATTACTAAAGGTTAGGTATCACCTCGTGTATCTTCAAGATCATAGCTGCGACATTTTAGATACTGCCTTTCCTTCCCACCTTTTTCCTTACATGACACACTAGGAGCTCTTTCCAGTACACAGTAGAGGACTTCTAGGTGACTTCATGGTCCATGAACACAGAGCCTGGTGATTAACAGGAGGGTGGGATGAGACACCAGCATCACTGACCAGAGGTAGACGTCAGTATCTGGTGGGAGAAACTGTGGCCTAAGAACACCCATGCAATTCATTGAATTTCATTGCATAGAAGGGGAGCCTACATGGTCTGTCTCAGGTACAGATGTTGACAATGCAGATGTCTAAAGTTCCCCACCTGGTGCAATCATGAGCAGAGGTGTTAAATCACAAGCCCAGATTTACTGAGGAAATCCAGTAAGCTGAGATGCCTTGTTCTCCTCCAACACCTTTAGTATCAGCATTGATGTGTCACATAGTCCTCTATCTGTGTCTTATCTGGGTCACATCTGGGTTGTCCCTGTATAAGAGTAGCAGGTAATAAAAAAAATAAATTCCCATTCCCCATCTGTGCCTCTGCCAGAGGCATACGCTTGCTCAGGAAAGCAAATTTCAAGTGTGTTCAAGCCCGCCTGTTCTGATGAAGACAAGAAACATTTGTTTTACCCTTAACTACTCATCTCCCTCCCCTGCCCATCTCTGAGAGTCTTCTCCTTTTGTTGCTGCTGAGACTGAGAACAGGATCTTTGGCACAGTGGTTGCTGCTGTATGGAGTGGCTGTCAGCCTCCTTCCCTCTTGCTTTTCAAGGTTTTCCTCTGGCTCTTTATCCCTGTGACAGTAGGAAAACCCAGGCGTTCCCTCCAGTATACAGGCTTATTGGAGCCGCCTGTCTATATGTGAAAAATAGGTGTAGGAGGGAAAATGAAGCTTTTTCCCTGAGGATAGCCAGAGTGCAGTGCAGCTGCTCATCTTCAAGTACAGTTTACCGTGTACAGATATGTGCAGAGACGTAAACCTAAAAGGTACTAAAGTATACACTTAACTTCAGGCATAGCACTAGTTCCACCAGTGTATACCTGGCCCTAAACATGCCATAGTCTTAAGTCAGGACTCTAAATCACGTGACTGGTTCATGTACTGGCTGGCTACGAACAGAAAGAACTCAAGATGCTATCTGATTTTATTTTGTGTTGGTTTGGGGATTCTAAAATTCATATGAAATATTTTCATCATGGTGTCTGCCTTTGTAACTTTGTGTCAGAAATGAAAGCTGAAATGCTTGTGTAGTCCTTTGATTCCAGGAACTGGGACTTTGGGAAGAACATATGCTGTTGAGAAGCTTTTTCATATCTACGTGTGTGTCTGTACCAAACATGAGAAGGTGGTCATGATGCCATGATTCATGTGGGGCTTCTCCTTCTTTACAGACTAAACATGGGATTGTTTTCAGAAATTTCATTACCTAAGTTATACAGTTAAGGTCTATGTTGTTAAGAATGGTCCTTGGAATAACATTTTGTGGTGCATAAATAATGATGTGAATGATTATGATTGATAAAATATCACCATCATAATACTAGACTTATCACAAAATGGATCCAGCAACCTGCCAGTGCTGGTTTCCTAACAGCTAGAATACAGGAGGTCAATATTCATCTCTATGTTTCTAACTCTTAGAGAAAAACAGAGACAGACACAAAAAAATTACAGAAAGGATAAAAAAGAGTGAGCCTGATGACAATACCCACATGCAACATAATACTAGGTATCAGTAGTATCTGTTCTTTGGTTTTTAGAGGTCAAGCAACAGAGCCTAGTATATGCAAGAAAGTCTCTTAAAAGCTATTGATTTAGGAAAGCACCGAGAACTTTAGAGTGACATTAAACAGACAGACTTGGAGCAACTAACTTCAGGTATGGAGGCAAATTCCGGGTTGTAGGAAACTGGAGTTTCTGAAGCGAAGCTGCTAAACGTCTAGAGAAGTCAGACTTTTAATATGATGAGAAAAGCAGATGATGAAAAAAATGCTTGAGTTTTTCTTTCCATAATAAAAAAGTTCTCTCTGAAATCACTTGTTAGACAGTCACCAAAATAATATTATTTGGAAGGTACACATGCAGACACACACACACACAAATATATACACACATATAAAGCCCTTGTTTGACTAGAATATATTGGCATCTTGAAGAGTGAATAATATACAAACCATTTTTCCTACTGAAGACCTTTAAGACTTCAGGAAAGCAAAGACCTGAACAAAGTAGATGAATTAGAAAACAGAGGGCAATCCTGTTCTTTTGATCTCAGCTACAATTTATTGACAGAAAAGCCTGTAGTAGTGAAATAAAGCGGTTTGTTTCGATATAGTTGATGTGCAATGCAAGGGCACTCCTAGCACAGATAACTGGAAGTAGATACTGTAATTGGTACCCGCATGTATTCAGTAAAAAGACGGAAGAAAGCAGAAGGATGCTGCATGTTTAAGCTCATAATCCTCTTACACACAAGACAGGTGCAGCTAAACCTCCTGCAGTACAGATTGCCGGGTGACTTAGCATGCAATCGCCACGGCTATATGGGGCAGCAAACACACTTTAGCTGGAGATTTCCCTCTGTCTTTAACATCCCTCAACAAGTACCCTCAAGACGTAGGTGCATTTACCGTTTGGAGGTCACACACGGCTCCAGCGTGGCCTGAGGCATCGCATGCCAATTTAAACTTTGTCAGCTCTCTGTAAAAAGTTCAAACACTTCCAACGCATGCTGCTGTACAGCAGGTACAAAGGGCCTGACGTGCCAGGTAAATTATTAATCCTCATCTTTCATAAACAAAAATGTTCAGTATTTTTAGTAAACAGATCTGTGAAACGCGGAGGTAAGTAGGGTCAAAAGACTTACGAACCCTTCGAACTTTGACATGTCGGGTGTGGTATTTCCTCTCTCTGCCCAATGTCCTTGTGCAAAATGGAGGTAGTAATACTTAACATAATTAGTTAGCGCTTCCACAGTGTTTTGAGCATGGTAATCTCTGTGTGGGCACTTATCTGTTACTGATACGCTGCAATTAAATAGCCCTTACTATGCAAAAGGTTTTTCTGTTTACTACAAATTTGATATCTGGAGAATAAAAAACAGCCCTCCGAACAGGTCAGCCTGCAGTTCCAGGGAACAATCTTGGAAGCAGAGCAAGAAACTTTGAATCATTTGAATCACCTAAATCTGATAGTGGATTTAAAATAATTGCTTGAAACTTGGCCGATCACTTTCTTCTTCTTCTTTTTTCTTAACCTTTCCAAGTGTTAATTACTTAAACAAAAACAGTGTCCCTTACTCCCAGCTCTCTTCCACTCTTCTGTGGCTGGCTCCTCTCCATAGTCCCCTGATTCTTCTGCTTTTCTCTGTTGCACATTTTATCACCCCTGCCTTTTTTTCCTTTCCTTTTCCAGGCTGAACCCTTCAAAGGGAAGCTGCTGTTGTTCCTCAGGTTACTGAAGCACCAGTGAGTTGTGCACAGGTCACTTAATACACCAGCAGTCGTGTGGTCTGTGTCTAACCATCTTCTGTCTCTCAGTGTTGCCTGTTTCTGCTGCCACAGGTACCCTAGGCCCAGACATCCCCCCGGTGTATACTGTGATATTTATAACCGTTTCAGTGAAGGGGATTCTGCAGCTCAGCTCTGAGTTTGGTTTTTTTGATCGATGTGTTAAAAAGATTTCCAGTGACCCATTCATAGCTATACCTAGGTCTGTTCCTGGAGCAGATCTCATTATTTTAGGTTCAGGTGCAAATATCTGATGTGTGGGATTTTGTTTCTTTGCTGAGCAGAGGTTCACAGAGGGTGTTGTGAAGTTAGTTTCTGCTGAACTGTAACTTCTCAGAAGTATTTTCTTTAACCTGCTTGGTTTTCCATTTGCAAAGGCCTTGTAGAGCTAGGCCAAATAAACCATTAATTAAGAGATTACTGGAAGAGAGAGAACACATGGAAAAGAATAAAAGCTGAGATAATTAGAACTGTTTCCTTGAAATAGTACAAAATACGACAGAGTTTAGAATCTTGTTTTTTTCATAACAATGTTTCAAAAATATCCAATTTAGTGCCAATGAAAATTGCTGCTTTGGCAATATAGTATGTCATTCAGTGCCTAACACACTCAGCTAGGTATAAACCAGTAACCCAGCTGTCAAAGGATACATCTACCCCTCCTTAGCAATCATCCCTTCCAAACCTGTTTGTTGATTCAGGCATAGGGTGTTTGCCTGAGGAATAGTGAGTAGATATTCCTTGCCAGGATAATATCTGCAAAGAGAGAGGTTTCAGTTTCATAATTAAATGAGAAAGCTAAAAAGACTCTACCGAAAGATAAATTACTTCACTTTTTGTGAAGGAGAGGTTTCTAGAATGAGTTGTTCAATACTAACAATATAGACTTTGGAAACAGGATACTTTCCACAAATGTCATGTCTGTCTAAATATATCTACAATCAGAGAGAGAGAAATACACACATACAGATGCAGATGCACAATCATGCATGCACACACATGTGTAGGTGTTTTTGTAAAGATGTCTTGTATATCACATACTTTGGTCCTCTAAAAAATGGAGTGGTCATTCTTCAGTGTGTAAAAGAAGGGAAAGACTCCAAAACATTCAGTGAAATTCTGTGTGATCTGTGCATGACTTTTAGCCTTTGCTTGGTGTTTTCTTATGCCTTCTATGTATTACAATTTGTCAAGATTAGTGTGCAGGTAAATAGTAAATTTAAATTAGTCTGCTTTGGCATTAAATACATAAACAAACTT
This sequence comes from Psophia crepitans, assembly GCA_013399095.1. Classification (NCBI taxonomy): domain Eukaryota; kingdom Metazoa; phylum Chordata; class Aves; order Gruiformes; family Psophiidae; genus Psophia; species Psophia crepitans. The sequence goes on from VWZZ01006946.1 coordinate 111,512, forward strand.
GCACAAAGTAGTTGTAAGGACAAAACAATCTCCTCCAGTTCTAAAACAGAATGACATGCATATGCAGAGTCATGCTGCAGAGAAAGATATTATCAGTTTTAATTAAAAATGGGTCAAGATGGCCAAGATTTTCTTTTGGCCGACCTCACTTGCCTTTTTCCTGGCAAAATCAAAGCCACTCCACTTTTTCTTATGGTGCAGTATGGTCTGCTTTGCATTTCCAAACTCCTTCTTAGGCGTTTGTAACAATTTCAGACAAAATTAAGGGTCCTTTTCCCCTTCTTCCCCCAGATAATCTGGCCCTACTTGTAGGAATAAAAGTGGAATGTTAACAAGCAGGCAGAAGGACCACCTGGACCCTGGGGTCAGCAGAGTGTGCCTGTGTACTGTCAGGTGCTTGCAGAGTGAGCAGCAAGGGTGGGAGATGTCTGTGATGCCTCATGCCAGGAAGAATTTGGATGTTTCCCAAGTGGGGAGAGGGTGAGAAGAAGAAATAGGCACCTCTGAGGTCAGTTAAGGGAGGTGGGTGATGTTGAGAAAGAGTTTCTTGGGGAAGGGAAAAGATAAGTAGCTGAGATTTTAAGGGTGGAGCAATAACAGAGAAGGAGTATATAGGAGACCTGGGAAAAGAAGTGAAGAACAATGGTGGTGGGTGGGAAGAGGGGTGACAACTGCTGCAAGGCAGAATTAAAAAAATTGTAAGTTGTTCGATACAGTTTCTGTACATTAGCTCCTCAGTAAATTTTAACAGCATCTTACCATAAAATCAGAGCAAGGCATAAAGCTGAGCTGCACTGTGCCTTATGCTCTGGACCCAAAGCTCTAATGTAAGGGGAGGCATAGCTTTTGAATTTGGAGCTTCAGTCAGTCCAACAGTCTACACTACTCCTACTGTTTCAACTGTCCTACTTGTTTTTATCCAGGTAATTGAGAAAGGGCTTAAGAAGCAGTTTGTCTAGTCCATTACCAATTTGTCTAGGATAAGGTAGTTCTTTTAGATTCAGATCCTCACTTAGGTTTAGAACATGGGCAAATGACTTATCCTTTTATGTCTTGTCTTCCACATCTTTTGAAATAATTAGTTATACTTGCCTACCTCATGGAAGTGTTGCAAGGATTAGCTTGTACAAAGCTTTGAGAATGCTAAATATGGTAGTTGTATTCTTTTCATGGAATGAAAGCAAATCAGAAACAAAGCAGTTTCCTTGCTACAATCCCACACGTGAAACCACCACCCTCCAACAAAGAGTGACTCACAAGCACCGTGAGCCAAGGATACAGTGTTTACTCCTGCAGGGTTGTTTGCGCAGAAAGAACAATCCATGCTTCCGAGTCCGCCTGGCTAACCACCCTCCCAGAACAGCTGAGCAAGACATGGCAGAGTCCAGAGGTGCGGCCCCGGGGCTGATAAGCAACACAAACTGCGTTGAGTCCCTTCGCTAGGGAGCAGAGTTGAGCAGGAGACTGAACCGTGGCAAATCACACTAGGCAATTGCGGCAATGCCATCTGTAAAGTGCTTTCAGTGATTTGTGCTGGGGCTCAAGAGTCACAAAAGAATACGATTCTTGAAGTCTTGAAAGTGAAATAATTATAGCTGAAAAATAATGTACCTCACCCGTTGTGCACGCATGTATTGGTGGACTAGAGTAGATGTCAGAAGTCCCAGATTGCTGTTAATAAACTAGAAGAGAAGTTTACAAACATTGTATGATGCACTCCTGGCAACCATGGTCCAGACAAACCTCAAGACTGGTGTGCCAGCAGGGTCAGCTACCATCAAGAGCGGTGGGGATCAGGCGCTGTTGTTGGGAGTGACTGCTGGAGAACATGCTGCTGTTGAGCGCTGGGGGAAGGTATCTGATCACTGTAGCAGCCTCACCTCTTTGCACAGGCTGTATGCACACCTGGGCTTCCATTAAGTCTCTGATAATCATCCTTCTTTTGTAGACTCTCACCCACAAGCAGATCTTTGGCCTTGGGTCATCTCTCCCATCTGTACCTGCCCATCTCTACAACTAAGATCTCAGCTTCTTAGAAATGAAGTCCATACTGCTCATAAAAACTAGCACCTCAGCACCATTTATTCGGCTACCTAATAAGTTCCCTTACCCCCCAGTACTCCATTCCTTTCCCTCTTTTGCCCCATTTCTAAATACTGAGATGGTGCCAGAGCCTGGTGTGGCCTTGACTTAAGCACACACTGAGGAGCAAACACAGGAGCTAAGACCTGTATTGTATTCTTACTTAAAGGAGTCAGCAAAATCCTGTGTTCTGGCCTCTTGCTTAATGCAGACCACAGACACAGACTGATTTTTCTTGTTTGATGATCCCTTGAAGAAATGGTGCCTACATGAGATTTGCTTCTTTTAGTAGCTAAATTAGCTGTTTGGGGCTCTTCATGTGTGCTTGATGAACACAATGATCTCTGATCTTGAGGGCTGGTTAAAGGTATAGCTCGTCACAAGAATGACACCGCTCCTTTCTGTGTTATAACCCAGATACAACGATGCACACAAAAAAAGCTGCTACCACTAAAGTGTAGGGGCTAATCAAATGATTTTTTTTTCCCCAGCATAATACTACCCACTATGGTAAAAGTGTTATCTTTATACAGCTGTTTGTGAAGGTAACTTTTAGTAAACTTGAAGATTAAGAAAACTAAATTAATATAAAAAATAAGTAGTAATTTTTAATGAATACTCTCTGTTCTTGCATATCCTTCAGTCAAGATACCGGAGGTAAGAGTTGGTGCCCTCACTCTGCTCTGCTACCAACATCCCCCTTCAACACATTGGTTGTTTTTTCTAATCCCCTTCTCCTAAGGTTTTTTTCAGGCCCAAACTGACACTTTAAAAAGATTCCTACTCTTTTTTTTGAACTCGTTAAGGTACAATGACAACTTGATCATGCCTGTCACAGTAAAGGTGGTCATTGCAGTTAACCTCATCCAGATATGGTATCAGTAATGCTTTGCTTTGTTTGCTCTTAATTTATAACAGAAGAACGTTTTTTTCTCCAGATGGAGAATTATCCCATTATCTATGCTTATGCCCATATTTCGCCATTTAAAACCACATCTTCCACACTATTTTTAGTTTTCCAGCAAAACACAGGTAAGTTATAAATAAAGCCTAGTCAGTCCTGGACTGGTCTTTATTAGGTCTAAACCAATCTGATTGTCTTGAAAAACAAGACTGTGTTTGCTAGCTGCAGCCTTCATGCAGAGGTTGCACATCAGAATATTTCCTTCAATCTTGCTGTGTGCACATTTGCAGTACATGCATGTGTGAATAGAAAACTCATCGTGCAGGTGGTTGAACTTAATATCTGTGTTTTGGTCCAAGCCTCCTCTTATTTTACATGAAAACCTAGTAGAGCATGCCATATTTATGTTCAATTGTCAAAAGATGATTTATTTCTTAACCAAAACAGAGTGTCCTCAAGTCTTCTTCAATTTATACCATTATATTTATCTTCTGCTTATATTGTGGGGGGTGCTTTTGGTTGTTGGTTGGTTGGTTTGTAGTTGAACTGCAGTGGCAATCTCAATCTATAATGATTTTACATTACTGACAAGTATAACATACAAAATATAAACCCCACAGTTTATAGTACAGTTCTCTTAACCAGTGAACTGACAAAAAACCCCTTTTAACGTCGACCAGAAAATGCAATGCATCATGATAGAAAGCCACAGTATTTTAGTAGCAAAGCAAAGTTAATATAAGTGCTGGAATGGGTGGTTTTTCAACCTTAAATGTTACAGGAGTTGTATTTGGATGTTCTGCTCACATACAAACAGAAATTTGCTCTCAAGGTCTGCGGTGACCTCATTGTAATGTTATACTAGTTAATAGTATGACTCGTGTGACTTCAGCATCAGCCTTGTCTTGTACAAGCTGGATATTTAGAAATATGATTTTACTTTCAAATCAATGAAAATAATTGCTAATTATAGTTATTAAGGATCTGGGCCCTATAACATGTAATACATTTATTCCTGAGAGAAAAAAGTGGCTTTAGGGAAACTGACAAATCTTGGAGTTCTAGGAAAAGGAGTTGTTCTTCCAAGTACTCTTTCCTTGCTCCCTTCTGAGAATGAGAAGTGGGAGAACATTCACTTGCTACTTAATAGCCTACGTGGTGTCACTAGATAAACACTTGCTGTTGTAGAAAGGGATGAGCTAGCACACTGAAAATGGATTATCTTTCACCCTTGTTATTTAACAAGAGGACAATGCTTTCTAATGAAAGTTTGCACTATGAAACATGCCATATTATAAACGAATAGTGCAAAGAACCTCAAAGCAGTGTGCTGCTCTGTAGCCCATGTTGAAGGAAAGGAAGGCAAAAGACACTCCAGGCAGTCGATACAATAGGAACTGTAAAGACAATAGCAAAAAGGGAAATAATAATAATAGTGCTCCCCTAGCCTAGGGAAATACGAGAGGAAAGGGGGAAATAATAATAGGATCTTTATTATGCATAAGAGGATTTTTTGTAGGCTGCACAACCTAAGGACATTTGATCGTGAATAGCTGCTGCTCACAGTCAGCACATGACTGCAGGTTTCATGAGACAGGATTTCAGCTAAATCTCTTTTTCCATCAGGGTTGTTCACTGCAGTCCACAAAAGCAACTCGTCCTGAATTAAAACCTGTAGGGCTTCTGTCATGAGGAGAGGACAGTCAACGGAAATCATCAAGCCCTTTGTTCTTCAGGCCAACCTCACATTAGTTTTCAGCAATATTTTGACCGTCTTCTCTCTTGTCACTGTAACTGGTGAGAAATACCCCATGGGGACAGGGTAATTAATCTGTTTGCAAGAAGGCAACTTTATCTTATCAGATGAGCTAAAAAGAAGCACACTGAGGGGAAAAACAAACCAACCCAAAGAATCTCCCCAAAACTATACTGGTTATGCAGAGAACTGTAACTGAAGAACATCCTCTGCCTTTTAATTCTACCTATGCCGTACATGAGAATAAGGGTATTCATTAGTTGAATAAGATGCTTTCCAATTTAAAAGTACGTTCTCATTCAATGAGTGTCCATCAATCTTCAACAAAGCAGAAAAAGTGACATCTCTGGTCTTCCAAAGACGAGTTGTTATCCATAAAGAATATATCATTTGCCAGGTGGTATTTTTTAGTGTTCTCTGCCTGGACACAGCTGTTCTATGTCAAGTCAGTGACGTGTAACACATTTTTTAAAGAGCCTATTAACACAGTTGTCAGTTGGGTGTAGATGGCTGTGTACTATTGTCTGCCAAGTCTCCCCCCTCCCGCTCAATTAACTTCCTTATTGAGAAGACGGAAATAAAAATACGGAATCATTATGCAAAACATGTTTAGTATTCACCTGGAAGTCTAGGGACGGGATACTCTCAAAAATGGATGCAGGCCTAGAAACTAATCAAAACAGTTATATTATGCAGTACCTCATACAAACATGACGCAGAGTGAGACCAGTGTTACAGAGGAATTGCATGCCCTGAAACAAATGAAGTTTTTTTGAAAACAGGTGGGAAGTAGGGTGTTATCCAGAGGTAGTCTTCACCAGTTCTCAGGAACCCTGTGTAAACAATATTAACAACCTTCATTTGGAATAGTGTCAAACACAACAGGAAGCAGAGAGACAAAATGGGTTTGCATATTTAATGTTTATTGACTTTTTTTGTTGGGTTGGTTTCTAAGATGAATTGCTATAAGATGAACGTACAGATTTGAGAGTTACTTGAGAACCCTACGTATGTCACTTTATGCCCTGTTTTTATCTATTAGTCTGTACACTCCCTAATTTTAAACAAACAAATGTCTGAAGAGCAACTTCATCTGAAACTAAAATGCCGTAGATATAACTGATGCAGTAATGAGCAGATTTTTCATAAACAAACCTGTTTATCCACAAGTCTTTTTGGAAGAGATCTGAGGATCCGTGTGAATATGAAAACAAACAGCTTAGCTGTTGCTTTCTTTGGGCAAGTCTTTGTTTTTGTTTAACATGAAAATACAAGGAACTACATTTTATTGATTTGAAATGGCAATTGCCTCCTTTAGTTCAACATCATTATTTTTTCACAGAATGTGCTGCCTTTGATTATTTATTTGTTACTGGAAAATGACTGCAGATTTAGCAAATGTAATCACTGCCCGGCTTCTTGGAAAAGCATATTTTTTCCATGTACATTTAACACCTTCTTACATAACTGGGTTAGCTTTTGTCTGAACAGGAAGTTTCTGACAGACACAGATTTTTAAATCTCACAGAGCCTTCTTGTAACACGAGCAGAGCATGTTCTGAACACCGGGGTCTGCGCCTGCCCGTGCCAGTGCCCCGAGCTGTCCCCTCGACCCTCCCAGCTCACCTGAAATGCACCTGGGGTAACGATGCCCAAACTGCAAAGTGATTTCTCTATTTTCATGCAGGAACCTGTGAGACAGTCAGGCCTGGCAGGCTTAAAAGGGGGCAGCGAGACTCTTCGCTGAATACCTAAAAGGAGGTGGTGGGTGTTGGAGGAGGCAAGACTTGCTAGCTCTTCCCTCAGGAAGGGGGCCAGGCCTGTTGCGCAAAGCGATGTAGTCTGAAGGGGAAGATGGCTCTTGATAGGCTATGGATAAACATCCAGACATTTGAATACATATCTGAATTGAGTACAACGGCCAGAGAGAAGATGGTTTTGTGGTTAAATTCCAGACTATGACTTAGAGATTTGCATCCCATCCCTGGCTCTTTGCCATAGACTTTCTACATGGCCATGTGTAAGTTATTTTCCATTCATATCGCTTGATTTCTTTTCTATCAAATCTGAATAATAAAGTTTTTAATTCATACCCTTTATTTCTCCTAGTGTATTTGCTGTATCAAAGGAGTACACAAGTCAAAATGATCTCAACAAACCTTTTAGCCTCCTCCTTTGGAGCAGCAAATACCCAAACACTCCCTGAATGTTTGTCTAAATAGTCATTAAAATCAGAATAAGAGCTCTCTTTTCTGCAAGAGACATAAATTTGATTTATGAATCACTTTTTTTTTTTTTTTTTTGCAGCATGGCAATTAGACATATTTCTTATTTTGTATTTTTGGAATGGAGTTATGTTTCCTCAGAAGAATCGGGTACACTTGTATTTGTTGAATTTCACCTAGTGATTTGAAGTAGTTTCTGTAATTAATTTAGATCATTCAGCTTCTATTCCTCCAACTGCTTTGTAACTCTCACTTTTGAAAATATCTAATAAATTAGGAAGCACACTCAATTTCATTATCAAGGGACTGAATTCAGCTTTCCTGATTTAAACATACGCGATTTAGATGCTTAGTAAAGTTGTCCTCCTAAAATAAGTGCCATATTACCACTAGCCAATGATGGAAAACAGCTGCCTTTAAAAGTATCTGAAAGAAGGTCCTCTGTGCCTAACTGGTCAAGAACTTCTTCTTGAGAACTTTCCAGCAGCAGACCTCTTTTTTTTTGGTGAGACAGCATATACATTAGAACTGTTTTACTAGACAGTAAAAATGATAACACAAGAAACTCGGGCACCTGCCCAAAGCAGTATATTAAAATACTGAACGTAACTAAGCTCAGAACATGTATACGAGGGCACTTTTTCCATGTCCTCCAGACAATTGTTCGACTAGGAAGCAATTTGTAACTACCTGAAAGTCTGTTTTCTCCCCAAGCGGTGTGCACCAATCTTATGACATAGGTTTAATCAAAGCCATATTTCCCAGTTTCCTTCGTGTAGGGCAGTGTGAAATTAAAGACAAGATAAATTACATATAATGCCTTCTCTAATTAATTTTGAATTAATTCCTTATCCAACAGGCCAATTGTCCTAGTAAAGAATAAAATTAGACTAGTATGTTACAGTTTAAACTGACAAATCAATATTGGATTGTCACCTGATTATTTTTCAAACCCTAAAAATAAATTGACCAATAACGTGTTCTGATATTTCAGAACTATTAAAGCAATTTGACTCATTTGCTTCTAAATTCCTTTAACTTTGCCTCAGCAGTTAATTCTCTGCTTGCCTTTCCTCACTTCTTTGGAGTGTCTTCTGCTCCCTGTGAATTCTTAAGGACTTTGCTAACAGTTCAGAGATCACTTTGCCTGGTTTCTTCAGCATTCTTGGGGGAATTTCATCAGGCTCTGTCAACATGAATACATCCAGTGTATTTGGTAACTTGTTATTTCTCTGTTCCAGCTTCTGCTTCTACCCCTTAATTAAAATTAAATATTTTTATTGCTTGTTTACTATCATCTCACCTTTTTTGAGACAAGGAATGAAATCAGCTGCTGTTTGCTCCATTAATGAAGCGATGTGTTCCTCTGTCTACTCAAGATTCTAACTCAACTCTTTTCCTTGCGTCTTACATTTCCTGCTGCTTGTTGTGCCCTCAGCTTTAGTAAGGGCTTCTGTAAAGACTGTGTATTTATACCTCTACTATTCCTTTATAGTGATCCTCAGTCATATCTTTTTTTAATCTTATATGTTATTTCTGTAAAAGTCCTTGACAAGATTTAATGCATCTGTAGCAGCATGTTACGTGACTTTACTTCATCTCAGACTGTCAGTCTTCTAGGATGGGAGACAATTCCCCTTGTGATTTGGAATTTCTGGATGTTACCATAATATAAACAGTAACCTTGTGAAGTTCACCCATCTCTACCTGAATCTTTGCCAAGACAAATAAATTGGGTGATGTTTTTGTTTTTGTTTTTACTTTTGCTCTTGTTTTTTTTTTCCCTTTTGTTTTTGTTTTCTAATCAAGATTGCTTTGACTTCACTAGAAGTATCATAAGGAATATCCAATTTGGCGAGGTTCGACCTCTCGTATTTCCTAGTCTGGATTTCACTCTTCTGTACATCCTCACTTATTTTCTCCTGGATGCAGTCTCTTTGAGAGAGTGGGTATGCTCATTAAAACGTTATATGGCAGGGAAGAGAACACAGACCCAAAGCCATGGCAGAGGGAGAATGAATACAACAAGGGACTAATCTGAATTAAAGAAGGGTATACAAATTTACAGGACACCTTGATGCAAACCTGAGGCTTTCTTTACATAGTAGGTAGGAAATTGGAGATAAACAGATGTTTAAACTTCTTTTGAAACTTTTTAAGCTGTACAAGCTTCTTAAACTAGAAAACTCTGAGAAAAAATTTATGTCTTGAATTCCTGGCCCTTCTTATTCTTTTCCCTGAACCAGCTCAAAGTTGCAGTCATACTTTCAGTTCAGATCAAGTTTCAGGATTTAAAAATAAAAACAAAACTTAAAAAAAACCCACAACACTTTCCTTCTGTTACACAGTTTAATATTAAATTCAGCTATTAAACCTTCATTTATAGCAGACTGTGCTTCTTTAGCACAGAAGACAGTTAACTTGAAAAGCCTCACTGAAAGATTGCCTGACCCTTCCCTTACATATTTATGTGTGCATTTATTATATAATTAAAAGGCATAAACAAGGACGTGCTGTGTATGTGAGTTTCTGGAATCTCTTGTTTTCCTTCCATAGTGCACAAACAAGTCATTTAGGTGAACAAAGTCTGAAAGTGAATCATAAACTTGTGGCGATGTTGTTGTTTTTCTAAGAGAACTTTCTCTGGTGGCTGCGAGAACAGAGATACCCTGTGTCAGGTCAGAGCACTGGCTTAGCCCCTAGAATTCAATGGTATTGCAGGGCTAATTTTTGTGGACAGGCTGACAAAATTTTCTACTACTGCTGTGCCAAGGATAATGACATTATGGCTTGGAGTATAGCAGAAAGCAGTCTTAGACTCTGTTTTGAGGGGCATAAGTAAACAACTTTGTTTATCACTACGTTAAGAAATTTGATATAAGCAAACACCTACACTCTACCAAAAAGCCATACCAATGAAACCTCAGGTAAACTGGTGGTTTGCCTTAACACAAATGTTTCAAAAAATAATTTCTTTGTTAAAAAGAAGAACAACAGCAACAACAAAACCCCCAAAAAATGTTTTGACCATATTTCAATGATTAGATTGACACAGACCAAGTCCTTGAGAACTTTGTACTCTTCAGAGACAGTTCTTGGACATCTTGAGCTTTGACACTCACCCTTTATGATTCCATCTGTATAACACTCCTCAGCTCGTGGGCCTGGATGTGTGCCTCAGCCATGTTGTACGGGAGACCGAAGGAAAGCAAAGCCAGGCATATGAGTCAGACAGGCACTGCGGCATGCCCCACCTGGTAAGTCTAGACACAGCCCATGTGCCTAAGAGTGCTAAGATGAAACTAGCAGATAAAAGCAGCCCTGTAATTGGAGCTGTTTTCATTTGGACTCAAATTTTGATTTGTTGTTTTAGATATATTCTTCAAATAAGACTCCTTTTATGAGTCTGTTGAGTCATAGAGACCAAATATCAATTCACCTTTCTGCCACAGGATTTCTGTGCGGCCTTGGGCAAATCACTTAATCTCCCTGTCCTTATCGACAATTACCAAATGTTAAGCCTTCTTCTTGGTCAGCATTTTTAAAAATAAGAATAAATAGGGAGTGGAAAAAAAATGGCAGCTTAGAACAGATACAGGAGACAGGAAGATGAAGAAGGGAAGCAAATGGAAGAGGCAGAGGCATGAGTGGGATATAGGAAGTGGACAAGGATGAAAACACACAGTAGGAAGCAGTGGACAGTCAGAGAGCCTCAGGGATGGCTAGCTCAAACTGAGCAGATGTGGTTCTGCAAGTCATTTGAGAAGAAAAGTGGCAGATGCACTAGCTAACATCTGCTTGGAATAAACTGCATGTGTGTGAGGGGCAATGTGGGAGAGGGGGAGGATGGCCAGCCTGCCTGAGGAAAACAACTCTCAAGTGATCAAAGGGTGTCGACTTTCTCAGAGTACAATGACCCTTTGATCCGTGACTCGTCCATAGGTAACTACTTGAATGGAGGACTGAGGGGTTAAAAGCGTATAAAGTCACAGAACAGCGCAGGAGTGTCCTAGAGGCTTCAGGGTTTCAGACTAGTCCGGAAAATCTAGATACAAATCTCCCATGTAAATTAATAGCAAAAGGAGGAATTTTGCCAAGGTAACCCAGAGACAAAAAAACCCCAACCAGTTGAGACTGAATGTGTCTAAATGCAGTGCCTAAGTAACTTCTGATATTCAAAACTCTGGTTTTGAAAATAAGTGTTACTAATTGTGTGAGTTAAAAAGCATGAGTCACTCTTGCAAAAGCAATAGGAAGGATTAAATATCTTAAGATTTAAACAAATTAATGCCTTATTCTTTACATTTCCTTCTGTTTTTGTAAGTCCTGAGAAGTAACATAGTTCCAGTTTCACAATTTTTTTTTTTGTAATCATGATTTCAAGGAAGTTCCTTACTTAGAATGAAAGGTGAGATTCTTACGCATTCCTGTATTTCTCCATGGGACTTCAGAAAAAAAAAAAAAAAGTAATTTAATTTGAATCTTGCAATAAAATATCCTGGGAGCTAGACTCCTTGGAAAATTCCACCCCAAATCCACCGCTCTTCTCTAAGTGGCCCCAGTCTAAATTCCTTACATATTGTGAAAACTGTAATGAAGCCATGTCCTTAAAAAGGCAAGAAAAAGTCCTTTCTGTGTGGGTTCCTAAGCCAAATTGGTTATGGTCATAAAAATCCCATAACAATCAATAGGAGAGTTAGAAAGTACACAAGACTAATCAGTCATGTAAGAATCTTACTCAAATGATTCAAGCATTGAATGGATCCTCACGCATAGCAAAGCACAAGAATCACTTTAGCTTTGCAAATGGTCTGAAAGTTGAAATACCACACACTTTAATGAGATTTCCAGAACTTAGCCGCCTCTCCAGAGCACCATTGGTTGGACTGTAACTCCATTGTACAAATTAAACAGCAAAAAAACCTGGAACTCTTGAGAAGAAACCAGTCTCTATTGGTTTGTAAAGGCTTGATTTAAGGTCATAGAAGTAAACACATTTAAACAAGTGTCACTGTCATAAGACACGCTGTCTAGGTATGGAAAGCACTAACAAACATCCTTTCCTAGAATGTCATATTCACTCTTCTGAGGGTGGTGATGACAATCCAGAAGCCAGCTTCTGCTTTCAAACAAGCAGTTCCTTGCCTCAAACCTCATTGATTTCCATTGCTGTTGAGTGTGTGAATCTTAGAGTTCTTGACGCAAGGAATTATGCTAGTGCCTGGCCTCTGAAATTGTCTCTTGCCCTTGAGAACATAACCTTTTAGAAGTCTTCTGCTGCTGCTGCTTGGCAGTCCTCTGAATTCCTCATGTTGTAAAAAGGAGCATTTGAGTTAGAACTTGGGAAAATGACATTGATTAACATGAAAAATCCCACAGACATGAATTCTCTAGACTTCCGTAAATCAGGTACTATCCCTCCTTCTCTAGGGTCATGAAGCCTCTGGTGAATTCACAAAGGGCATCTGTTTTGAGGGAATATACAGAAAAGGTTAATAGAACTACAAAAGCAGCATTTTTTTTTTTTCCTCCTCAAACTCTTAGCTGGTTGTCCTCCCACAAAACTAAGGAAATAGCAAACAGAAGGGCTCAGAAAAAAAAAAAAAAAGAGTTAATCAATCATATTCAAACCTAAGTGGATTCCAGAAATATTCGGTTATTTTATTGGTAAAATTTACAAACCTGACAGCTCATTGAAATTTAATTTCCTATTTATCTGAAGACAAACTAATACTTAGGAGAAGTCAGATTTTCAGGGCTTCTATCTTATCATGGTTCAGGCTTGACTTGCAAATATCATCACTAGAAGATGGGAGGGAGGACGTGACTTACCATATTCAGGAAGTCCTTAATCTAGAAAGCCCAGGCATTGCCAACAACAAACAGAAACAATTTTTACTGATTAAAGTGCTGGCTTTTTTTCCATGCTTATTTCTTGTGTACGCCAGGGATGCTTACAACAATAGAAAAACAATTGATGCCATTTGTTCTGAAAGTCAATGAGAGGCTAAGGGTAGACACAGCTTTGGTCCCAAGGCAATCCGAATCTGTACTGAAGGAGAGAAGCCTGATTAGCAAACAAATTAAGTGATTTTAGAGCATGTGTGTAACACGAGACAATGTTCATGGGGGACCACAGGTCTCTTACTTCCCTTCTCCTGGGACATGCACATTTGGGTTAGTACAGGTAAAATTGTTTGGCATGGTGGGGAACTTGGTTGGACTATCCAGTAAGTAAAATCTAGTATTATGTCCAAAGCCACTGTATGCAGAAATTAATGAATATCTGTAATACGGTCAAAATTTATAAAGGCATTTCTCATTCACATCCAAAACATTGATCAAAAACTAATAGTAAATCACAGAATGGAAATGAAATTAACTGTATTAATGTTATTTTACTACCATCAGCTTTTCCAAAGTTTAGAGGCGCTATGTGTCAGAAGGGTTCTGATTGCAACAGAGAGGTACGTGATGCTTGAAAGCGCTTCTGGAGAATGGGCCACTTTTTACATCTCATAACTCAAGTGAGTGAAGTCATTTTAATTGCTGTGTATGTGGCCTGGCTTCAAATATTGTCTTCTTTCAATATACAAGCTGAGAGCAGGAAATAGGTTATCAATGGATTCGTACATATGTCATGTTGTCATGTTTGAGCTCAGATTTTTTTGAGGTAGATTTGAAGGACTTTTTTTGTCCTTGAAATTTTCTACCTGAATTAAAATGGAATGCTCTGGGAAGAAGTACCCAGTGGTTTCTGTGTGTATGAAGGGAGCTCTAGAAGAGTTTATAAACCTGTCTGAAACTCAGGCCATAGATTGACTGCCAAATTAAGCTTCTCCTTCCTGTGTTGCCTCTAGGACACGAGGCAGATGGTGTTTTTATGATACGCTTACCAAATTAAATTTCATTCAAATAAGCAGTACCTTCATTGGATTCCCCATCTCACATGTTCCTTAGACCACTAGTTTTGTGCTCCAAGCTGAGACATGACTTTAAAATCTCCAGTGAAGCCATCAGAAGCTGAGTATTGCCCCCAGGTAATCACCTGTGACAGACATACAGTCCAAATAGTGCTGCTCTTGAAGTGTTTTAAGCACACATGTTCTCACCACTCAGTTTTTGACACAAGTGTCTGCTCTGAAGATATTTGCCATAAAAATATGGTCATGTTTTCTTATCATTCCTTGATTTTGTTTGTTTACCTGTGAATTCCTTGTGGACTAGCTTACCTTCTCTGACCTTAAATAGTATTTCAAATAAATCCAGTTATTCTTCTTACACAATTCGACCCCTTACTTCTGCCCCTCCCCCCCTAGTTTTGAACTTTGTTTTAGTTTTTGTCTAGCTCAGTGGATCTCTTAAATATGCTGATTTCAACACTTCGAGGAAGGAGCTTCCTTTTCCAAACTTATTTGTCTCTCAGTAGACCACCATTAAAGATTTACCATCCATCATTTATTTCCAGTCTGTAGTGTATGTTCTGAATCTCCATCAACAAAGTAGAAAGCATATTAAAGGAGGTAGAATTTCAGAACTGCAGCTCCACAACTCTTATCAGATCCAATTCTGAAGTTGCAATCACACCTCCCTCAGTTGTCATATTCGATTCTTTTGCCCTTCTTGCAAATGCAACATTCCTGCCATGATGTTTTGAAGTACTGGGGCTAAGTCTTTTTTGTGGATTCAATAACAGTCGACTTTGTAAAACATGTATTTGTTACCAGAAATAATACATTTATTCTTAAAAAAAAAAATATTACTTCTTACTGGCAAAATATAGCATACATAGTATAAACAGATCTGGAAATAGGGAATCAATCTAAACTGACTTGCCTACAAACTGAAAATAAATGTGTCCTATAAAAGAGTACATTGGTTTAAAATACCAAATTTATTTTCTTAACATTTGTGTACACTCATGGAATAAATTAAAAAGAAGTATTTGAAGAGAACTCTAAGAGAATAAGTTACTCTACAAAAATGTTTGACTCCAGCACCACATATACAATGATTTGTAATATTTCTTAATCAGGTATAAAATTCAATATTTCTGTTTTCCACAGTCAAAGACAAGTTAATGAGAATTCCTGATTAGTAGTGAGTGATTTCTTAAAGGTTAAAATTCCAGAAAAGCTAATGATGTAAGGCTGGAGTCATGTCTGATTAACAGCAGTGCATTACAGTGGGAATGATCCTACTGAAGGAAATGGAGTTTGGCTTACTGTCAGTTCTTCTTCTCATTCAATTCATTCCAGCATCGTCAGTAATAGTGGGACTGAAGTCTTCACCAAAATAAGGAGGAAGAGCTTTTCAGGTTGTTATTCAAAAGAGAATGAAGGTTCAAGGCATGGAGGAGACACAGTGGAAAATTAAGAGAGGATCAGCAGTCTAGGTGGGTGGCAGTATTATTACAGAAAAAAAACTACTTTGGGACGTAGCGCAGGTGGCAATTAGGTGAATGGCCTCCTATTTGGACAGGAGTGAAGAAACACATTTCGGACTATCTTCTTCCTTTGTTACTGGCAATTTATTACACACACAATTTTTTAAATTTTTTTAAAATTTATTTTATTTTTTTTTTAATAGCATGATTTGCTGGATCTGACTGGGATGGAGTTAGTTTTCCTCACAGCAGGTTGTATGGTATTGTGTTTTATATTTGTAACAAAAAGTATGGATAGCACAGCAGCATTTTAGCTGTTGCTGAGCACTGCTTGCCCAGCTTCAAGACTTTTTCCCCCTCTATGCCTGCAGTGAGCCAGTTAGGGATGTGCACGAGCTGGGAGTGAACACAGCCAGGGCAGCTGACCTGAACTGACCAAAGGGATACTCCACACTGTATAACCTCATGCTCAGCAATAAAAACTGGGGAGAGGAGGGCGGTTGGTGTGGGAGGTAGCCATTGCTCAGGGACTGGCTGAGCATCGATCAGGGAAGGGGAAGGCAGTGAGTGATTGCCTTCGCATCACTTAGTTTTTTGCTGTTTTCGTTCACTTATTTATCTCGACCCACAAGCTGTTGTCTCCTCCATCCCACCGGGGAGAAGGATGTGTGAACGAGCGGCTGTGTGGGGCTTAGCTGCTGGCTCTAGTCAGCTCACCGCAGACTTTAAAAATAATCTCGATCCTGCACATAGAGAAATCTCTTTATTTCTGTGACAGTTGTGCATTTGCAAACACACAGGGTGCTAGGTTTGTTACGAGCTCCATGAATGTACGAGGAGTAATTCTTCATCGCAATAAATTTCCACGTGGAGTCTGATCATACCACGCACGTGTTGCATCACCAGCCACGGTGGGTAGGCTTGGGTGTTAGCTGATGCCTTAAGATGACTCTGAGCAGAGGGCCAGGCTAATACTCGTGCGACTGGATGATCCTTGAGGTCTCTTCCAACCTTAATGATTCTATGATTCTATTGTGATGATACAAGCTGAACTGATTTGTCACCTCTTCCCTTGCTGAAGGTGTAGGTTTTTATGACATGGTGAATCTATTCCTGTACAAAGCTGTGAAGAAAATAGTGCTGTATTTTCAAAAGCTGCTGGCTTTCATGTGTGCACCAGGCCAGCTGAAATAATCTGCTTAAGGGGAAGTTGGGGATTGTGCTCACAGCTGACAGACGATGTTTCCACAGCTGGCGTCGGTGCACACTTTGGTCCTGCACTTCTATCACTGTCCGTTTAATACAGACATGTTACTAAGCTTAATGCCTCAGTGGCAAACCACTACATAATCAATAGGTGACTGTGGTTAGAAAATGACTCTGTCTTCAGGCTGACAAGGACTGTGATTCTTAAGTGAATGATACTGTTGGTAGCCAGAGAGAGGTCACAGCCTTGTGCTGCTGCTAAGGCATCTTTGGATGTTGTCTATAGCCTGTGGGAGGTAACAGAAAAATAAAGGAAGAATGCAGATGTCATGGATAGGGATGGCGGAAGTTAGGCCTAAAAGAAAGACATTAAAACTAATTGCTAGACTGTCTTTCTTTGGAGTTTCTTCTCACCTATTCGTGCGTGATATTCGCATATGCATAGTAAGGGAGCACACCATCAGTGTCTGCTGTGTGATTATAGAAAAGAGCAACATGAAAATACAGAATGCCTTTTTACTGCTCCTTAAACCACATCTACTGGCAACAAAGACACCCATTCCATTTCTGAGCTCAAGAGAGAAAGCAATATATCACATCAATCAATAACCCCAAATCCGCTGTAACCTTCAATAGATGACAACAGTAGCAGTAATCCTTACTCGATAGACTTGTTGTGAAGTATCATCCATTAGTCTTCATAAAGTGCATTGAGATCCTCAAATTTAAGTGTACTACATGCTGCGTGTGCAAAATATAAGTTTGAGCATGGCAGAAAAATGACCAATACAGCTGAAGTCCCACATATCTGCAAGCGCTGATCATGTGTTGATCTGATTTTCATTTACTTTGGATTAGTGTTAATAAAAAATTACTTACATGGAGTCACAGAAGTTACAGTGCTGTAATATATGTAAGATTACAATTAAATGTGATACATTTTTTAATGTTTTAAATTTATAATACCCATTTCAAGATGCTATAAATCTATAGCTATTTCTTCTGTAGGACATATACAGTTCTAATATAGACATAGGTCCGATCCTTCAACAAAATTATACCAACTGGCATAAACTGAGAATCTGTCATGAAAGGAAATTGGGTACAGAGTGTAATGAGATTATTCATTGTAATATGGATAGAGACTGTGATGAGATATCATGACTATATTTCATTCTGATGAGAAAAGACTTGATCTATAAGAAAATTAATCTAGTGGAGTAATTACAATCTGCTTACCTAAATCCCCTCCCCCGTCCAAGCACTTTCAACCTGATTAGAAAAAAAAAAGAAGAAATCCAGCTAAGGTGTGTCAGAAACAATTTCAAAAGACTTTTAAATGCCTTTAGAAGGAACAATAGATATTCTGCCTATTACTTATTTAGTTGACAGCTAGAAGTCGATGTACAATTAGCCAAACGAAAATCACACATACTGCTTGAAATTTATGCTATTTTTTCCTTTGCTTCTCCATCCCTCCTCCCTTATCTTTTCTTCTTCCCTCATTTGCCTGTGATACCCATTCTCCTTGATGCACAGCTGTCTCTCTTGCCCATTTGTTCTCCTTTCACTACATCTGTAGAAAGAGCAAGAGAATATCCTGAGAAAAGCATGAGCAGGTTAGGGATTTTCTGAATAGAATGATGCTGAGCTTGAATGTGTGCTGTTTAACCTGCAAAATGTTCCCATTGACTTAGAAAGCAGAATCATCCGTCATTGGAAAGGCAGACATGGCCTCTGTTTTCATAACACTGTGGATTCATCTTCTTTCTGTTTTTTAAAAAAAGGATTTTAATGAACACTAGCAGCTGGCAAATATAATGCATTGAGGAGAGGAAAGTCAGCCTAAAGATTTGTTCACCAAAGCATGCCCTGGTTTGAGAGTGGGTCCAGCAGATGATGCTTTCTTACGAAGCTGAGCATCATTTACTGAGATCAAACTGAGCATTTTATTTTCAAAGTTGACTAGTAAATACTTGGCAAAATACACTGGTTTCATTGACTAGATGTTCCACTCTAAAACAATTTGTACAGACCGGGGAAATCATTAAGTCTGTTTTCTGCAAGTACAAATAATGAATGTGTTGTAAGAACACCTAGAAATGAACGTGTGACAGCAATTTAATGAACAGATGTCTAAATCCTGGTGTTTTGAAAGACGAAATAGGTGTTGGTAACACATTTTATTTTCTTTCTATCTTTTTCTTCACATATGAGTTTCAACCTTACATGATTTTTTGTCCCCAGTGTATAATTGAAGAGAGTCCTATCTGAACTTTTGGATTTAAATGACTTTATAAGTAACTGAACAATGCTATTGTTTGGCGCATGCTTCATGCTTGACCTTCACTATGTAGGTGTGAGTGTTCAAAGTAGAAAACTTCTTCCACATAAGAGAGACAAAATACCTTCCACTTAATTTGTTTTCTGTTTCATGAGCCAAAACATTTGATTTCTTTCCTATATTATTGCCTTATTAATCATAAGAAGACAGCATTTCCATGAGAAAATACCTAATAAACCTGAGAAAATATGACTGTGTTGATATTTAGTGATGTTTTGGGTGGTCTTACATAAAACACTAGGAAAATAATAGTAAGCCTTTACCTTCAAAACATATCAAAACTTTGATCTCTAAGCGAGAAAGAAGATGCGTGTCACTTCTGGCCTTACATGTTCATCTTTGAATACTGTTTTGTTTTCCAGTAGAATTAGCAGACAGAGTTTACATATCACAGTAAATATCTAATTACATGCACATATGTATAATAACTAATTACCTCCCCTTTAATTTCTTTTCCCTAGGGCAACAGAGATAATAATAGCAATTTTTTGGTATATTTTTGCAAGCTTTGTTGAGAGTTGAAAGGCCCTTGGGCTACATGAAAATTAGAGAATTACATTAATTTATTTCTGTCAAATTAAGAGCATTTGAAAAGACCCAAGCATTTACGATCACCCTCACTGTATCTTTATTTTAATAAATGAGGGCTTAGTTTTTTCCTCCCTCATGAAATGCATTAAAAAGTTTACACTGGTGTCATGTATCTCCTGGGATACAGCTGTGAAAGCTCATGATTCTCAGCTGAATTTTTCTTGTAATAGGGACAAGAACAACCTTACTGGTAGGTGAAGACAGGAAAGCAATCACTTTCAGCTTCTTTATGGAAGGAAACAGTTGGTCCATTGCTCTATGTTTCCAGAAGGAAAAGAGAAATTGCTGGTTTGGAAAGACCTTTGGAAGAAAAGCCAACAGGGCAAATCAGGGGGCCTGTGGAAGTGCTCCTGCTGTCTTACTGAGATCTGTGTGATTTCCTGTACAAATACAGTGCTTGGCAGGTACAGAGATGAAAAAACCAAAACTGTTTCTTCCTCTTTGCAGTCCTATTCATCTTATTACATGCAAAATGCAAGGTGAGTTTAAAATGAAGCAGGTCCTTCACTTTCACTAAGGCCCACATTTTGTCAGGACTTACAGTTCTAGGGTGTTGATACAGGTGTCCAGTTCAAACCACACATCTCCTCTGTGTTCTTCCTTGTGGTGAAACAAGGTCTTTTCTGCTGTCCTAAGTAAATTTATATTCCTTAGAAATTGATTAACTGTACCTTCAAAATTTTAATGGAGATTTCCAGATAAAAGCGAATACCACAAATTAATTTTGTCCGTAACTTTTGTTTTGGTTCCCAAGCAGCTGTAGCCAGAGGTGCCATTGCTCTGGAGCTGGGGGAAAAGAGCGTGCTATGGGGCAATGTGATCCCGACTGTGTGTGCTGTTACTTCTGTCAGGTAACTGAAGTCTGAATTTATTTCTGCTCTTTTAAGTCACTGGTCTATTGCCCTGGCTGGACACAGGGAACAACAGCTTGTGCAGTTCTGAAAAACACAAGTCCATGGTTTTCACTTTCATGACATGTAGGTGTGTGGAGGTACAAGAATGAGCCATACATGAAATAGAGTTTCTCGTGTGAATAGCTTATCATCTGGGAGTATTGAAGTCCTGCTCCACTTGTGAGAATGCTGATGCTGAGAAGTAAGTGCAATATTGTGTGGACAAGCTCATATTTGTAGGTAAGACTTATAAAGTCACGATCAATTCTGTCTTCCAGGGAAACGGGTAGTAAAACTTCCAGTGACTTCCATGACCACAGTCTCCTGCCCCATAGGCTCCTGCTTTTTTTCCAACTCAGTTCAGCATGTTCAAACACATATTACAATAATCTGATTGCAGTGTAATTCCTTCCAACCACAAAGTGTTACTTTAATTGCATAGCTCATATTTACCGTATGCTACAAGGCCTTAATTTCCTTTAGATCTGTGACTTTCAGAGTGACAAGGCTATTGTTTTGGTGTGCTGGTACATCTACCATGAAAGAAATGGCCCTTTGCATTTCTGGCAAAATGGCAATGCTTTCCCAGACCAACTATTTAAAAGAAAAATTGTAAGATGACAGAAGAGCTGCTGGCATATATTCTTGTTGAAGGAAAATTAATCTCCCTATTCTGATTTGAGAGACGTTGGCTTAACAAACGGCTTAAAATAGCAAAAGTCCATTCATTGCTGATCCTAGCAGATGAAAACAATAAAAATACTGAAAATAAACCAAGCACTCAATCTCTAGAAATAACCTTTTGTCTTCAAAGATAAAAGCTTAAGGAACTGGATAGTTGCCAAACAAAAAAACAGAACTGCAGCTGAAAATGTATATGCTCCTTTCAAGCTCTGTAGTCAGGGTCATACCATTAATTATAGATGACAGCATGAGGTTTAAAAACAAATGGTTTCAACCTCACCTTTAGGCTGAAATGAAGCAAATGTTTTATTCTCTGGGAGCACTACTCTGGCGTGTTCTAGGAGGATTAAAACAGTCAAAAACTGAAAGCAGGTGGCCTTGACACTCACTTTAGTAGCAGCAGAAATAGTCTTCAGGCTTAATGATACCCTATTGGCATAATAGTTTCTGTTGTTATTGGCACCTTATTTAATAGTAAGCAGGATGGATAGTACTACTTTTTAAACAAAATTAAATACAATACAGATTCTGAATGTGTTTCTTCTCTACCCTAGTTCCTTATGTAACTATATACACTTAAATTACAACTAGCAGACTAAATAAAAAGATTTGAAGTTTTTTGTGTTAAATACCTTCTTTTTGTAAACCTAGGAATCTGACTCAATGGCCTAAACATAGGACACAGTGCCCTTTGATCTAAGGTATCTTCATGGGGCTGCAAGATACAGGACCTATGGAAGTCCCACCTCAGTCTGATCTGGCAGACCCTGCAGGAAGCCAGGCAGGACTACCTTGGATATCTCAAGTGCTACTAGATGCTTGTATTTAGACCACTGAATTAAGCTCTAGCAGTCTACACAAGGTACAAAGAAGAGCAAAATCAAGTCCACTGTGTGTACTCTCCAAAAACTACATAGATTTACTTGCAAATGTAATTCATACTATTCTCAAAATTGACAGCACACAGAGATTTATGTCTTAAAGAGGTTCTTTGAAGTAAGAATTTTGAACAAATTGTCATGAAACAGTTGTTTTAGAGAAGTATCTGGCTCTTATTCACTACAGGCAATTGCTTCCTCATAGTGTTAATTCTTCCTAAGTATGTATTCAGTATTAGGATTGGATATATTCTATAGTTCTCACTCAGTCCTGCGGAATTGTTACTGAGCGACACAGTATAATAGGGGAAATTAGCCAAAAGGAGGATGGTAAAACCTTTCAAAAAGTTCCATAAATCTTTTTTTATATTCTCATGATCCACTTCTTTCTGGAAGTCTGGAAACCCCCCCTTTTTTTCTTTTTTAATATCCCTAAAGAATCAACAGTCATGAGTAAACTGCATTCTCAACTTTGTCATCAGGTATGCTGAGTAAATGCAGCATCGCCATTCACTGTTGAGGCATGAATTCTCCATGTGGAAACTTGCAGCCCTAGATGATAATCAAGGGCCCGTTCAGAAGAGCATGTGCAGCATTATTAAAAAGTCTCTAAAGTTTACAAGTCCTCAGGGAACTGATGGCTTTGCATGACTAGTGTTCCTCAACGTGTGAAAGCAAATGCAAAGACTTAACTTTTGCTTTCCATAGAGTGCAGAAAAAAGGATTTCTTCCTTGTTGTTCTGTAAGACCAGATACCTTGGTAGATTTATCAACATGAAGACAGGACACATAGGAAAACTTTCTAATAGGATAGTGGACTTGCTAGGAGTCCAATGAGAACAGGGTGACTTGCCTTGTGTGGTTAAAGATGTGAACATAATTGACATCATCGTTCTTTTCGCTCTTTATCTGGAAAACCCTTTTTACCATCTACAGCTGTAGGTGAAGAACTTCTTACTGAGGAAGTTTTTTCCTAGGGAAGAATTGCTTCCATCTACATTCTAGGTAGAGGCAGACTGAGTGTACCTTTGAGAAATTCAGAAGTAGATGGCAGACATTAGCCTTGAGACAGCTGAACACCAGCTTCGAATGATTACTGTTTGTTTTCTACACAACAGCTGTGAGAATAAGGGAAGGAAAGGCTGCCAGAGATTTGCAAGCAGGGAAACAGAAGCTATCAAGACATCCTGAACACTGTTTTGGTTGCCAGGACACAGCATGAAGAACTTATTTTTCACCTGCTTTGAGGAAGGGTGAGAAATTTTGGGTCTTTTTTTTGCTGTGCTCTGACGATATTTTTGGCCATAGAAGAGGGCGTCAGTCTATAGGAGGCATTGTACATGGTCCGTGTGCTCTCACAAATTCTAAATGTTGTGGATCTTTAGACTGAAAGGCATAGACAGTTTCAGCACCTGGGACTGTAGGAACGAATGATTTGTCTGCCACTGGGTAGGTACTTGCTGTGCTTGGTTTGTGGATACCACAGCAGGACTTTAGCTGATAGGCAAAAAGAGCACTCTGTAATTTCACAAAACATGATTTTATTGTCCTTAAAGTGCAATCAGTACAGATAGTGCCAAAATTGCAAACACTGAGAACATTTAGAACACTGAGAACTGCACACAATAGGAGTTTAAATTAAAGGATGAGGGAGATTTAACGCAATAGCTTGTAGCCAAGAAATGGTTCAGAGCTGCAGTGAACAAACATATTTCCTTCTGGCAGGCTACTTGAAAACAAGGGTGGTAAAACACAGTGTTAGCACTGAGGTCTGGAGGGTCCTAAATGCTGTCCCAAGGGTCTTATTGGAAAAAACATTTTGCTCTAGCTGGGCAATTTCTCCACCACGTATAAGATGGAGCTGGTGAATCTTGTGTTTGCTGATGCAAATGTAAAATACTATTGGAGAAAGCAGGAAAGGAGTGACAAATCCAAGACAGCATTTGCTTTCTAACTTTTCTTTATGCACTGACAATTCATTTTCATATTTCTTTTCATTTGTCCTGTCTCTGATTGAAAATCTCTTTCTGTTAGTTCTTGGGTCAGAAAGTCTTTTTACCCTTGAGCCACCTACTCGTGTTTTGCAGAAGTCTTTAGAAATTCCACAAGTGTTTTCCTTTTTTTTTTTTTCAAAAAACCACACCGAAACTCTCACCTTACAGGTGTTAGACAAAGGCTGACTCTGGAGTTTTGAATGGCCTGACCATTTTAAGTACAGATCCTGTAAGACAGGAAAATAAACACAAATTTATTCTTATTTGGACTGCTTTCATGTTAGCAAACATACCATCTCCATTTGAGAATGGAGTTCTCCACAGATAACTAGTGACAGGACAAGGGCGAATGGCTGCAGGTTGCGCCAGGGGAGGTTCAGGTTGGAGATGAGGAGAAATTTCTTCTTGGAAAGGATGGTCAGCCATTGGAACAGGTTGCCCAGGGAGGTGGTGGAGTCACCGTCCCTGGGGGTGTTTAAGGAAAGGTTGGATGTGGTACTTAGGGACGTGGTTTAGTGGGTAATAGGTGGTGGGGGGACGGTTGGACTGGATGATCCTTGAGGTGTCTTCCAACCTTAATGATTCTATGAATCTCTGATTCTGTGATTCCTCATCTTGGAAGACCCCAAAGATAGTAGGGTCTTATCCACCAGGCATTCATTTTGTGTGCCTTATGCCTTCATATTGCCATCTGAGCTTGCTATCAAAATTTGAGTTAATAGTGGTTTGCTGCTGCATCTCATTCCTTTCAGTGGGGTCTGAGGCCCTGTGACAACATGTCTGTAAGTAGGATCTTCCTTAAAGAGGTGAAGCTGTAGAAGGAGTTTCGATGAAACCAAGTAATAAACAAGGAGTCCTGATGTTTGAGAGTAACCTCTGTGACAACATGGCAAGTTAATGTGTAAGAGCAACCGAGCAAGATATGAGTTGTTACTGTTAATCAAAATAATTCTGGAAGAACGTAGTCACCTTTTTGGGAATCAGAGGGGAGACAGCAGTGGCTCTGCAATACTGGAGTCCTACCAGAGAACTTTTTATGCCTCGTTCCCTTCTGTGTCAACCGTTCTCAGCCCAGAGTTCATGGATTCAATTATGCTGCTTTGTAATTAGTTTTAGGCAGTGTGCCTTTGTGTATGTGTGTAAGTTGGTATGGGTGTGTGTGTAACTACAGTGTTTGTGCCCTGAAAATTGCGCTGGACAATATGTTGCCTAACTCCTACTTTGCGTATTCCTGCCATACACTTTTTGGAGAACGTGAAAATAATATTGACATAGGTTTTACTGATAACAAATAATAACCTAACTAGGATTTATGTTAAACATAAACAGATTGGCTAAGATTTTACTGAAATATGCATTGATGAGATTTCTACTGAAAAGAAAATACTACTCTAAGATCCATCCTGGTAACAAGCTCACGCTGGGTTTCTGAATTAATCCCCTTTATGAGTGAAATACAGTATGTATTCTGTACATGGTACAGAGGAAGACATTGTCAGCTCACAAATGTCCTCCTCTGATAAGGGTTTAGAAAATTCTGCAATGTGGACATGAAAAAATGGGATGGCTCCAGGAGGGCAGGGACACTTGGACTTAGAGAAAGAAGGGTAAGGAACTGAATGGCAGGACTGAGAACTCAGCAACATACAACATGAACATTTTGCAGTCATGATGAAATACTCCAAATAAACAGCTATCATCATTATGCAGAGAGTGTGATTTACTCTTGAAAAAGCAGAGCAAGTCTCAGAGGAATCCACCTGAAGGAACAGCTATTAGGCTCATACACACAGGAGAAAGAGCCCATTTATATCCCCTCTTGTATCAAATGGCAACAAGCAGTCAGATCTGAACTGTTGAACAAATAAAGTGTTAGAGCAGATTACCACAAGGGACAATGAATATGCTGAAAACAATTTTGGGAAAAGTCTTAATGAAGCAGTAGAACATGTGGAAGAATAAAGAAAATAAGATGAAACCAAAGAACCTAATGTAGAGCTAATGGGGACAGTGCCTGTACTGAAGGACCTGGGAATGAGTCCCAGCTCCGAGGTCATTTTGGCTGCATCCCAGATTGCTGTCAGGGTAAGATCTGAGTGCATGTCAGTCCCCTCCAGCACTCGGGCTTCTGTGTGAGGGAAGCCCTGGTATGCAGGCAGCAAAGGAGACACAAAGCACAGTCAGAAGGAAACGGACAACTGAGGTGTGGGGCCCACCTGCTCTGCAGCCTCAGGCCAATTCAGTGGCATTTGAGAGAAATGCTGCTAACTTTCTGCGAAAGGATTCACTTTATGAAAACCTTGGTATCTCTGTCAGATGGTGTTGTTAACAGTTATTAATAGCAAGTTATCAGTAAGGAGTCATCTACTGCTGGCTAGCTTGATTACAACATTTCCATTGTATTCTAATTACATTTATTACAGATATTACATATCTGTAATTTTTGCATATTGATTAGGCTTGTAAGTTTAACGCATTGACGATAGTCTTGACAAATAAGGTGAAGTAAATATGGACACCTTACAGTTTTGAGATAATCCTTAATTTCTGACTGGCCAGGGTAATACATTTTAAAAATGGCCAAAATGATGTCATATATATATATATAAATGATGTGATATACAGTGCCACAGAAATGCATAGGTTTAATGAATGGAATCTGGTGTTCTAACATCTGTTGCGTTCACTCCTATTAATTTTTGGCTGCATACGTTTTCTTTGTCTTTCTGAAGGTTTCAAAATAATCACACAAAATTGGTCTGTCAAGAAATATTGAGCCTGATTCTTCATTACATCATAGTTTTAGTGCCGGATACTACCTGTCAAATTAGTTGTGCCACATTCCTGTTATAAGGAGCATTTCACGTAGCAAACTGAAGTAGGGTACATCTGAGCCCTGTACAAAGGAAAGCATCCAACTTCCTTCCTGATTTCAGCTGGGACTGTACCATTACACTGTTTCTTTAAAGATTAGAGTGCCAGGTTTTAAATAAGTGATTTGAGAATAATGGTTGCATACTTCAGTAAAGTTACCTGACATGGGGGCACGGTTCTCTCTTTTGCTGGTAAAAAGCTAAATAGTACATTTCTGTTCTACATATTGCAACAAATACAATTTCTATAAAGAATTTTGTTATTTAAGTTCTGATTTGGGACAGAGAATCGAGAATCAGGGAAAACTGTAGATTTCCACAGACAGATCTTTTGTGCCGCAGCAATTTTTTTTTATGGCAAAGAGAATGCCACCATGAAGCAAAATCCACTGCAGTCACTGGCAACCAAGATTAACAGCTCAGGTGTCAATTGCACTGTTGACACATTTTCACTTGGCGCTTGGCTGAATGCCCCAGCTCGTTTCACGAAACCCTCTTGAACAGTAACATTCAGATTGTAACAGCTTTCACCTTCTATCCATCTGGTCGAGAAGACGAATAAACAACTAGGAAGGTAAAAGCCTCCCAAACTTCAAAACCCACTTTTGATCCTCCAAGCTGTTTGGCCCACCAAGGGCCCCTTGCTGGGTGAGTGAGGACATACCCGGTAGGCACAGCCCACTCGCCATTTTACGAGAAGAAATGCATTTTCTCACATGATCACTTTGCCATCCAACCACTGCATCTCTGCTCTAAGCACGCCCGTTTCCAGACCAGATGGGAATATTGCCGGAGAACGCTCCAAAGGAGCTGTGCATTGAATAAAACGGGGAAATGTTTCCATGGGCATGTTCTAGACAGCCCTATGTGAATGTCATGCAGCTGTGCAAGTTGCTGGCAGATTTAGGTATTGGGTGTTCAAACTCACGACAAAAAATAAAATCCTCAGGCTGAGGCACAGCACACTGTATTTGGCAAATCTTAAACACTTGTAGTTTAGTCATTCAGCTTCTTTCTCCCACCTCCTCTCTGAATATTCATGTGTAGTCTTAGGCTTGCTTGCTGCCTTTTCACGTTCTTCATGGTGGGTGCTGTGACTCATGTTGCCTGCCTCAGACTCCTTTCTCCTTGTTCCCCCCACAGCTCCTCACATAACCTCCCACACGCCCCTCCATTCATTTCCTATAGACTTCTGTGTGGAGTTGCTAGGCTTGTTCTTTCGCAGAAGATGCAACACCCCACAGAACCGTCAAAACTTGCTGTCCTCATTCCCTGCTGAGCCATCTGCAACAGGGAGCTCCTCCCCTACTCACCTTACTCATCCTCTGCTATGACACAGCCATCTCTGACCTCATTTCTCTCTCTGTAACGACACCTACGACACCTACCTACAGAAGCTGACGCAGCGCTTCTGACTCTCCTTCCTGTGACACAATCATCCAGTGCTTCATCCCTTCTGAGTTAATTTTGTCATTCAGCATTGCTGGTGCTGCTTATCTGGAGAAGAAAGCCCTCTTTCTCAAGCAGGGCTCTTGCTCCTTGTTCGATCTCCATTTTATGGAGGGTTTGTTGTTGGCTGGGGTGTGATAGGTGCTCAGAGTGATGCTGAGCTCCTGACCGTGAGCAGAATTCAAAAGCTGTGTGGGAGCATCTGCTACCAGATCCTTTTCAGACAGCGTTGTTCTGTGCCAATAGCAATCTGGTCGTTGATCAGAGGGTTATAAAATGGCCCTAAACATGTGATCTGTGCTGGAGTTTAGGAGAACACGGTTAAAAAAATAAAACGAACGACTTACCTTAAAAATACAAATGTGCTTATAAAAACATTCATTCAGTCAGTGCAGTTTTGCAGGTGCTGTCTAGAATATGTAAAAGGCTGAGCTCAAAGCTCTGTGAATCAAAAGTAACTTGCTGAAGAAAACTGAGCTGTTGCAAAATCAGTGAGGTCAGAAATAACCACCGGTCACTGCCTTAACAAGAAATGATCCAAGCTCATGCAAAAAGAGAGAAGCAGTTAAAAGATGAGACTGGGAGAAAACAATGAAAAAGTGGGGTGGGGCTTTAGCACGAACTATTATGTCTTTGAAAATATTTTAAAAATAGGGTGGGTTTTTTTTGCTATACTGATTACAGGAACTTCAGATACCTTTAATTTAATTGATAATTTGGGTATGGAACAGTCTCCATAGCTCAGCACTGGAATGGTTCTCGTGTAGATAAAATTCTTCCTTTACATTTTATTACACTAGGTAAAAGCACTCTTGTTTTCAAAGGAAAAAAATAAAGGCAGCTCTTTTTTTTCAGAAATATTAACTGAAAATAGTCACATTTCTGTGAGGTCTAGTTTATTACACCAGTGTAGCAGAGACCAGTTGATAAAATGGTTAACTTGCACCCTTGATTTTTATGCTACACTTACATGTGCATGTAGCAAATTGTATTTAAACTATGAGTCAATGCATGAGCATCTTTGAGAAAGTAATGACATAAATATTTTTTAAAGCATGACTTCTTAAAGCAATTTTATTCTGGTTAATTCCAAGCTCTATTGTGCAGTGCTTCTTCCTGGGAACAGGCTACTAAAAGCATACATATTCCATAACTCCTACACTTCATGCTATAAAAAGCTACAGAACAGCATCCATGTGATGCTATCCATAGGGATACTACAAGCGCTTGCTGAAATCTTACATCCTATTTTTATTTTGAAATCTCCAGTAGGAAAGACTTGTACATTTTTTTTTCTATATTTCAGTATAACTTCAGTTGACCTTGCACTAACAGAAAAGTGCACCTCTTCTCCATGAGAAAGAAAACAGAATAAGGCAGTGGCATGATAAGGCCATATTTCTTCTGATTAAGTCAGTAGAATTTAAAGTCTGTCTCATCGAGACAGGTGCCTCTTTCTGTCGCATGATGAGAAAGCTATACTCTGAATCAGAGGTTTCTGCGACATGCCTGTAGTTACACATGGAGGTTTGGGCTTTTCAGAGTAGAAATTAAAAAATGAAATAAAATAGTGCTTTGAGTAGGTAACTGCTTAAAATGAACACTATTCTTCCATCAGAAGTTAAAAAGCATGTACATGTGAAAAGGCAAGAAAAATACATAGAATAAATCCTTTAGCTGTAAGAACAACCAGTGATAGAGTTTGGGATCAGATAAAGTAGGACCCAGAAAAATTTATCACATAAACAAGATATAAATTGCTGAAGCAGTCTTATCGCTTGAGAAATGTTTGCAAAGCTACTAACTTCTGTTAAAGTTGCAAAAGGAGCTATTCCAGTCCTCTGAGTCCATTTATAGTCACAATTACTTAACTATGTATTCCCTTAAAAGGTTGGCTATCTTCCATGTTTCAGGTAAATCCGTGCTTTGTTATAGCTGTGTTGCAAAGTCTATGAACACCAAATCAGCTTATATGGATGTTCTGAAGTAGTAGTATTTTTTTCTCCTCCACAACCTCATTTTTAAACACTTAGTAAAATATTTATATGCGAAAAAAAGTTTAAGCAGCGCCTTTCCCATGGATTGTATAACTCAGTCAAGTCAAAATGTTCGTCTATGATTGCATTAGGTGGTTTTTCTTTATAAGCTGACACAGTCAAGGGTGTGTGTGATGTTTGAGCTGTTTGTTAAGTTCACCCGATGTTCATCTGCTTAGGGATGGTTGATGCTATTGACTTGCCAGTAAGACAGATATACATAGATCTGAATGCCATTTATGGGAAGATGAACAGCATAAAATATGAATTGTATTTTTACATAGAAAATATTTAGTTTATTCCTATTCAAATATAGCCAGGACAAAAATCCTCTAGCTCCTGCCACTACCATCCTGTAGACTTAGCTAATGCTGTCAGAAGAGTGAAGGAGACCTCCTGTACCAACTAGCTTGTGCTTTAAAAGCAAAATGATCCACTCCAATTTGTCACACAAGGGTTCAAAAAGTTTCTTATAAAGTCAAGAGCTTTTCAGGCTACAAAAAGAATTTTAGGGAAAGATCCGATAAAGGTTTAAAGATCTTTGAGTTTAAGGGCATCCTATGCTTAGAAAGCTGTGTAAGCACCTCCCAGTAGGTCAGAAATTACTATTAAATCTTCCCTCTCCAATGCTCTCTACCTGTGTACCTGAGATCAGAGGACCCCATGTGCAGAGTTTCTTTCAGAACTCAAGCTTGAGTCTTTCTTTTCTCTCAGAACACACCTGACAAGGCAGCAGAGTGACAGGAAATATGGGTACCTTGATAATTGTGCGATCAAGCAGAAAGTGCAAGAGGAAGTATCTGCCAGTGCCACGTAGAGAGAAGCTCTGATGTGCGTATGGTTGTAGCAGGCCTGCTCCAAGACATCTGCTGAGTCTCTATGCCCTCAAGGAAAGTGAGTGAAGCTGTAGCACTGCAGCCCCCAGATCCAGCCTGGCCTCCCAAGGCTTTGGCAGTGGTTTTAAATTCCAGTCATTCTTATTTCTGGAGCCTAAGCTTCTGTCTCTGTTGTTGAAAAGTTGAGTAAATTAGCTTGTTCAAAGCTCAATGGTACTGCAAGAAGAGAGATGTAGGTACGCAAGCTAGTTTGTTGAAGAGAAGGTGCTTCAGTCACTGCAGTGGCTGCAGTGCAGGTGTGTTTTGGTCTGTCACTTAAAATTAGAGTTAATAAGGAGTTACTAAAGAGAACAAGGGGTGTTTGCATGTATGTGTGTAAGGGATTGTTGAAATAAGACACCCTTTACTGTGCGGTACGTTCTTACCAGAGGAAAGAGTGAAATTTTCACAGACTAGCTCTGAAAAAAATTATATCTTGATTTTTTTTGAGTCTTTAGTACACAATTACAATATTCCTTGATTCAGCTTTTGACAGATTAGCAAGTGGTTTGTTATCCTACTGGCATATGCTTAGGTCAGCACTAATAACGAACATTTAAGAATATTGATCTAGCTTTATCTATTCTTTTATGTTATTTCTGGGCTTTAAAAATTAAGTATTTCTGTATGTATCAGTTACAGGAAAAGCAGAGGCTCTGTGCTCCTATCTGGACATCACATGACCACATGAAAAAAATTATAACATTCTCCATTCCTAGAATTAACTAGAAATGGCTCTGAGTCACACATTTGGCATAAGCACAAATGTTCCCCAAATTAGGAAATATTCACACTCTGAGTTTTTGTTCAGCTTGTTACAAAGATGTGAGCTGGCTGTGAATCTCTGATGCGGATCCAAATTTTGCCAAGTTCTAGGAATGTTCAGCCCCAAGATATGGGGAGTTCTGTTCAGGCTCACATCTAGAATTATTAAATGTCTAATATGGTTTCCTAAGGAAAGAGATCTTATGCGATTGCACTACGTGTCAGTCCCTACCTAACAGAATCTGAATGAATTGGCTAATTGCAATCAATCTGGGAGGAGTGGTAGTCATCTCAGAAATAAGCATATACCTACAAGTGTTGTGAAAGCTGGATACTTCATGGAACCTTTCCTACAGTCTTTACATGAAATAGGTGGTCTGTCTTGCTTAAGTGTCAAGAGACCTAGATGCCAAGCTACATACATTAAGAAATTTAGGGCATTCAGGTGCCTAGAGGTTTTCTCTGCTATAAACCTACATGATTAGAAGTGTGAGCACAACCAGAGTGAGGTGGCAGCATAGGAGGAGCTAAAAGTAAGTTTTGAACTGAAGTTGCTCTCAGGTGGAAATCTAGTGCACATTCAGTGGATACAGTCCAAACTTTTGCAGCTAAAGATTAGAAAAGACCCCAAGAAACATTTCAAGAAACTGCTTCTTACAGAAAAGGACACAATTCATACCTTACCACTGGTTGGCTGTGCAAAGTTACATATGTTAAGTGTGAAATATATGTTTTTGAAAAGATACAGTTATGAGTTTACATCATATTGGATTCCCAGAAATCTGTGAGGCTGGACAAGACCTCAGAAATTTGGTGACAGCATCTTTCTGCCTCTGAACTGCCTGTACCCTCAGCACATAAGTATTGCAGCTCATATATTCCATGTACAGACAAACTTTCTCAGTTACACAGTTATCATTATTACACTTGAGAGCACAATAACTTGGTCCAGTGAAATAAAACCCATAAAAAGTGTTACTCCTGGAGAAATATAAGATAACTGAGAAAGGGGAAAGTAGTGATATTTGCAGAAGAAGCTCCAGGAAGATAAGAGTGAGCAAGGGATGTTGGAGGACAAAGATCTACCTATAAAAAAAAAATTACCACATTTTGAAACAATGGGCAATATAGGAACATTTTAGCATACGAGTGAATTTACCAAATCTCCATCTTAATTTTCATGCTTTATAGCACAGGTGACTAACCTGTTGCCTGCAGTCTGGTTCCTGCATGCCCAACAACTTATCCAGCCTCTAAGTAGCTAAGCAGTTGTTGGGAGGGATAGGTTAAGAACCGGCTTAGTAGACAGTTTCCAGCCATTTTTTCTCAGAAATCCTTTATTGATATTCCTTTTCTGTGTTTACATACGTTCCCATGAAAGAAAACATTACCTTGACATGTCATCTGTATTTTAATCCTAGGTAATACAGGCTCTGGGAACATATTTTGGGACAAATAGTCTATCTGGCATGAACAGCCTTCTTACATGCTCAAAATCTTCCCATCAGCCTCACGATTCTTTGAAGGATTTCTGTATTAATCCTTTCAGATCGATCTGATTTTGGAAGCAGCACCGGCAGCAATATTGGGTTTCTGGAACTGTCTCCTCCGGAACTCTCAGTAATATCAGTGTTATAGTAGGTTGGTGAATTAGACAGTTTAATAATTGTCTCTGAGGAGCCTCCACTACAGGAAATGAACAGCAGCACAAGGGTTTTCCAAAACATGTCAGAGCCATTCCCATGATTTAGCCAAACCTTTGGTCTGACCTTTCCAAAGCCTAGCAAAACATCAGTGTCACTTTCTTTTTCACTTTCTAAGGAGACATAGGAATGGCACAAAAAGCTGTTACCTCACACAGATGTGTTTCTGTACATGCTGACTGACAGAAAAGCCTTCAGGCAGGCAAACATTATGGGCTGACTAGTACATCTGAGATACAGTAGGTAGGATTCAGTTGCCAAAACACGGGTGCATCGTGCCATTTGTGACATCTGAGGATATCCAAAGTTGCATGGAGCTGGATGATACAGGATATGAGGAAGATTCACCCACTTCAAAAGTGACATACAGATTGTCCAGAGATACTGTAGAGTCTCCTTCTCTCGAGAGATTCAAAACCCACCTGGACACAATCCTGTGCAACCTGGTCTAGGTGATCCTGCTCTAGCCGGGGGGTTGGACTCGATGATCTCTAGAGGTTCCTTCCAACCCCTACCAATCTGTGAACCTGTGAATACTAAGATAATGGTAGGTACCTACCTTTGGGCAATTAAGCCTCACTCTAGATGTTCCTTTAGTACTATAGGAAGTTTTTGGATTGCATATAGATAACCATGTATAGGTAAATGAGTATGGACAAACACAGAAGTCTGAATACATAGTGCTGAATCTTAATTGTGTAGGTCTATTGTCAATATCCTCACTATAGCTATCTAGGGATCCTTCATTTTAACCTAAACGTCTGCTTTCCGGAATCATGTATGGCTTCCATTGACCTCTTCAGAAAGGCACAAGACTCATCTGGGTCTTTTGTCATACTTGCAGCCCTATATGGGTGTTTTGCAGCCCAAAGTGCATTTCAGATGATATGTTCAGCCTCAATGTTTAGCTGACTGAACTGGCAGATGACACCTAAATATGACTATACTGCTAGTTATCTTTGTATTGAAATCTCTTTACCTTCTGTGGCAGCTATCTCTTTTTTTTCAATGGTAACATATGAAATAAAATTCCAGAAAAATTTAATTATTAGGGTAGAAGCAATGCTATTAACACTTCCTTTTTTTTTTTGTGCCCAAGAATGCAATGAAAGGTATTTTACGTACATGTCTTTTTCCTTCTAAAAAATGAGTCTAAGAAGCATTCCCCATTGCATCAATTGAAAAATCTAAGTGGTGTAAAACTGTAAATATGTAAATGGTAATTCAATGTCTCTGATTAAACTTTTCACAATCAAATATTCAGATTTCCAGCTAATGAAATTTGACTGAGAATAGGTTGAATTTACCAGCAGAGGATCCAACCATATGATTTTAAACCAAGAGCAACTTTGGTTTCTCAAATGTATTGAACTTGAAAGGTAGTGAACTAGAACTGGAGCTGTTTAATCAGAATACAGCAATGAGCAGTGGACTCAATTTTGCAAAGATAGCATCCTAACCACCAGGATATCTGCTTCTCCATCCAATTTTATAGGGCTCTAAGAATTGCCAAGAGAAGTCTTCTGCTCATGGTTACATGAGAAGCCATCATCAGGTTCTCCAGAGCCATTCAGTCGAAGTCCACATAGCTTATTTAACGGACAAAATTGTCAACAATTAGGTGATTTTGCACATGCAAACCTGCAGAAGTTTCAACACTTTATTTGATTGAGTGATAAATGACTGAGGACAGTGGTGCTTGAGTAGTAGATGGCATAGAGGTGTGGACCATAGAGTCCTATTGAATGTACTTTCAAAACTGAAATTGTCTAATTATGCTTTCCAATTGGTTAGTGTTTTATGAGGATTTATCAAGATTAATTATCATGATTGTAAACAATTTGTCTTTGAATAACATGAATGTAAAGTGACTTCTTGAAATTCACACACTCTAATAAATAGAGGGGGTCAGCGCCAGTTTTTGTTTGTATATTTGTAGCATTCAGCAGTCACGTTACTGACATGTAGTCAGTCCTCTGAAACACAACACAGCAAGTTCAGTTAAATTCAGATTGACAGCGTGAAAAGAAAGCTGGCAGAACACAGGGTCCTGTTGCTAAGCAATGCTTGGCACTGGAACACACACACATTATGGTGCTTGTGATGACACCATGAGGAGAGGAGATGTTTTCAATTTAATGAAAATCCATCATTTCAGAGGAGATGGGGCGGAGCAGTAGCGAGCAGGGTGAATGGATGGGAGACATGTCCACAGGGAACCAAATTTTGCTAGTAGTTACATCAGCATGAATAGATTAACTTCATCAAAGATACTCTGGAGTCACTGTAAAATATTCAAGGCATTATGATGAAACTATAAGGTTTTTTTAAGAAACAGTCCACATCTTTCACAGTGCTTCCATCATGCTTCTTTGTCACTTCAAGTCAGTGTGAAATTACAGATAGTTCCACCTGGCTGTAGACTTCACAGTTGGAGTCATGCTCCTTCAGGCAACTGCAGTCCTTGGTGTGCCCCATCCTTGAGCTAGACCCATAATGGTGACTCTGCTCTTCCCCCTCTCCCCCCCATTCTGGGATGGCCTTGGGCCTGAGCGTCAACTGCCCACAGAGGCAAGGACTTCCTGAGGCTGACAAGGTGGGACAGGAGGAGGTAGAGCCACTGAGGAGTCCCCACCACAGCCTGAGTCTGACAGAGGTCTTCTGCCTGTCCTGTTCTCCACCTTCCTTCTATGCTCAATCCTTGACTAGGCATCTCTCCTGTGCTTCCAAGTGCATCCCTGCCACCATACTTCCTACTATAGCCCTAAATAGCTTTTTAGTATGTTGAGACTTTGCCTGCTTCCCCCTCTTATCTATCCTACTAGTCTAGTGGGATGTTTTCATTCAGTTTTTTTAAGGTATCATTACCACCCTGAGCCTACTATTTCAGATTTCATAACAGGACAAACCAAATTTACTTCAGCTCTGCAGTTTTTGAAGTTAACTGTAACCATTCCCTGTTTAGTCAAATATAAATGAAACAGAGTGAAATCTCAACTTTTACTAAGTCAATGATGAAAATTACGTTGACCTTATGTCTATTGCTAAAAAATATAAACCGAGAGTCCTTTATAGTTCTGGAGTCTTGTACATCTTCTGGGTATGTCATGACAAAAATTTCTAGTGCATTATCCTCATAATTTCTTTGCCCTTGTTTTCACTGGGAGCAAAGCCAGACATAAGAACAGTTATCCAGATGGCAGGGCACTGCTCTACTGTTAAGAGATGACAATAAAGGCCAAATTTTCAGGTAAATCTCCCACATTATAGGATTACAAAATGGACAGGGAGGATAGCCAGGAGGGAAAGATTTGCCAGCCATCAAATGTGTGTTTCCAAAGGGTAGAGGGCGTGTCTATTGTGAAGCCGTTACTTGAAATATGGTCAAATCAGCATGAAGATTTCAAAACCAGCTATTGTTCTGTGTTCTAATGGTTGTAGGTGGAGCCATTTTAAGTTCTCTCAAGGTTTGCTGTTGTAAGTGCTGAAAGCTCTGGGACAAATCAAACAAGTGTCGAAGAGTGTAACTTAAGTACAAAAGAAACCCTAGTGACGCCCAGGAAGTAGTGCTTTGCTGGGTCAGGTCTGCATGGCTAGTGTGTCACAAGACAGAGCCAGATGTCCACATTTTAAAATACTCCAAAATTTATGTTTCTGTAAAAGAGGTGTCATCAATGTCAGAAGTTAATTGGTATTAGAGAGACAAGCTTTTAGTCAGTATTACCTGCCTTTACTTCACACTAGTTTGTTTTAAAGATATTTTCCAAGCAACCTATTACCTCTCTCTCTGCACTACAACATCCCTATGATGATAGAATGTCCTTTCTGACACAGTATTGAAATATGGTTTTAATATGCACTTATTTCAATGAGGAAGCACTGACTTTAAGGTTGTGGGCTAATGGTACACACTGTTAAATTGCTTGTGGAGTGAGCGTGCTCTCACAGGACTGAGGACACGTGTGCATAGATACACCATAACACACACATCTCCAATTCACTCCTTTTCAATTCACAGCCCCTCCCTACCTGCAGCAGGTTAATCAAGTGAGTTTATGAGCTTATAGGCCTTTCTGTTGCATTTTTAGAGAGCTAATGAAAATCAGATTGGATCAGGGAGCAAGTACTCCTACTAGGGAACAAACATGCTTAAAAAGACAGGGTGGCATGTGGCTTTTAGGTCAATAATTTGAAGAGAAGCTAAGTCTGAAATCCTACTTTTAATATTAGATTTGTTATGATATTAGATTATTAAGAGCCATGGTAATGATTTTCAAACCAAGCTAAGGAAGTACTTCATTTTCTACATGGGACCATGTTTGAACTAGTCATTTAACAGCCTTATTTTTCCCTGCATGTCTGTGGAAGAACATAACTCAGGAATACAACTTCTGTTCAAAGTCATCATTAAATAAATCAATAGTGAAGTTTTCCTGTTATTTTGACAGCTAAATAAAGAATACAGTAAAATTAATCTGATATTCCTGCAATTTTTATGCCTCTTTAGTTTGCTATAAAATAGAACGATATTTTATTTATTTTGTAATTAATTACTTGTGATTACTTAATTAATGAATTGTGATTATTATCTTTGAAGAGCATCTCATAGGAATAATAGAAAGCTTCTGTGTTCATACATTTTATAATAAGCTCTCCCTTACTGAACAGAAAGTCATAGTTCAAAGGTAGCAAGTTCCAGTCCGAATGGCCAAATACCGTTGGAGGGTTCTGTTTTTCTTTCAGAGGCAAATGTGCTGTTTCTTCACTTCCAACCACTCTTTCCTTATCTGTTTCAATCTATTAACACCTTTCTTTTTCTTTTATTTCATTAAACTCCTTTTTGTGTCTTCTACCATAGTCTGTTTTTTTTTCTCTTCCCACCCTCCACCCCCCAAAACACTTACTTTAACATACTGTACTGATATCTTCTATTCATTCTTTTAAAACTTGATACAGCCTGTAGTCAATAATTAGCATATCATTGTTAAAATGAAACAGAAAAAAAGAGAGAGAAGAACAATAGATTCATCCCCGAATAAAAGCTGGAAAAACTGAAAGTTATTTGCCTGCCTGTGTTAACTGTAAGCAAACTGAGGGATTTTTTGTATCCTGGACAGTACTTTCTATGTTGTTAGTGGTGACAAAATGAATAACTGTTATGCTTTCACAGAAATAAATGGTTTTTATTTTTTCGAGAAGCATATTCACCGAACTGAAACAGAATGTAAAGAAATCCTAGTTTCATAGGAGACCTTCTGGGGAGGGCCAGATCTGGATGTGCTTAGCTTAGTTGTCTGGTGAAACTGTGCCTAAAGGAAGTGCCAAAGTTCACAATGCTGTTAGTGGAGATAGAAAAGTGCCCTTATTTAACTTATTAATTAGAACTATAAGTCTAAGGTGGGAACTAAAGAAATATATCTGCTTACGGTTAGATACAGACTTGCATTATGTCAATAGGATGTCCATCTGGATGCAGTTGAAGGTACCTCCATTGAAATAAACTGACCCTGTTGAGGAATGTATCATGAGGCACTTAAAGAGGAGGTGAGAGTGAAGCATCTCAGTTGGTGGAGCTGGATGCTATTCTGTTTGCAGGACACAGTTATGCTCGATTTCATGAAGAAGTGATACTAGAATTATTATAACTTTTCATGTACATATCCTTTACTCCAGGCATATGGGAGACAGTTAGAAATGTTCAATCCCGCCCCCCCCGCCAAAAAAAATCCCCCAAAACAAAACACCACAACAACAAAACCAAGCAATGATCTGCACTGCTGCTCACAATCTGACCTATCTCATCCCTTCAAAAAAACAGATTTCAGTAGACATGTCTTGTATCCTTCTCTACAGCCGGAAAATGCATCTGCGTTGTAAATAGAGTACAAGAACCAGCACAACCAGAGCAATAGGTAGATATTGAGCAAGTTGCAGGTTCCTGAAAAACCAATGGAACTATATTACTATATTAAATGAAACTATTGCTCCAAAAAGGACATTGGTATTTGACAACAGTAGAAAGCAGACTTACAGACTCAACAAATTTAGGGCTAATTCCATTTAAAAAAAGCACATGCCTTAATCAAGCAGCAAACTAACTAGGAAAAAATTTCACAGACAAGAAGTGAATTAGTTCCGGATCATGGTTACCAATTTCACAGCTCTAAACCAAATAATTATTTTGAGCCAAAAGAGAACAGCAATAAGACTTGAGGAATAAAAGTAAATATACTCTGAAAATAAAAGAGCAGTCAACCTCAGAACCCAATTGCATCTTTTCATCTTTACACATAATTTATGAAATTCCACATTAGTTTTAGGTAGAATCTGATTTCTAAGACAACATACAAAGTAAGACTTCAAGGTTCTCTAAGACTGCCATCACAAGGAATCCTGCTTATTATTCATCGAGTAATAAGGATACAGGTTCTTCAGGCAGTTGATTTTGGTAACTAATGAGTCTGACCTGAGGCATATAGATGGTGAAGCAGGACGTTGTCTGAATAAAAAAACCCTGCCCCCCATATTCTGAATTTTTAGGCAGGATGACTACGAGGTGATGTAAATGCCGTAGCTTTTGTAAGGCTTTTCACGGCAGATTACATTCTCTCAACAACAAAGTAAAAGTGAAAAAACCAAGAAAGTGGTCTGATAAACACTTACTGTAAAGACAAGCACTATTTGTCCCTTATCATACTGCACACCAAATCAAGACACAGCTAAACTCAGTTTCTATATTTTGTTCCACTTAGTGGATGAAAATGCTGATAATTGTCGAGGCCCATTCTCTAGCAGACTGAGAATATTATGCATAACCCAGATCCTTAAAAGAGGTGCATTTCCTTAATATGCTGAAGTTTCCAGGAGTACAAGCTGTGCTTGTTGATGGAAAAATAAAATCACTTGTTACAAAAGGCAAACATTTCTACCCAATGCTTCCTCTGTGAGTGAAGGTGGTAGGAATCATGTTCGCTGGACATTTTTGACGGTGAGGAATGTATGCTTCCTGGAATACATTAGGAGAAGGGCCAGAATTCAATATCACTAGTGAGAAAGTGCCTACACATTTCTTTAGATCAATAGCACACAAAGAACTAGGTGTAAGTCCATCTTAGAGATGCAGGGTAAGACTGATAAAGAGAAAGACATCCAATAAATCTCTAAATAGACAGATCATCACCAAGTAGCACCATCACCTTAGTTAAATCAGCAAATTAAAAACCTACGTGGGCAAACTGTAGCACCAAGATCCTTGCTGCACCTTCCTGGATCCTGATATGGACCTTTCCTGCTACCACTTAGACTAACAGATCAGCAGCACTGCCAAAGAACTATATGGAAGCCTAATACATTTATTTGTGTGATACGTCATTAAGAGCTTAATCTTAGCAATAAGGACCAGATTTTTCATCTGATGAATTAAATGTCTTGTACTTTTACCATTCTTTGGGATGGGGGAGAGGGATATGTCTACCTGGTACATAATAGGTACATAATAATGCAGCGAAGCATCTGAGGAACAGATGTTTCATCATCAAAAAGGGTAGATGCAACAGAAGTGCCAGGTAAGGCCAGGTGGAGAATCAAACCCCAATATAATTTACTTTTATGGGAGATGAAATGGAAAGCCACATGAAAGCAGTAACTGGTTCAGCCTGCAGCAACTTGCCTCCTAAAAATATTAGATGGTAGACAGAACATCACACCAGAGCTCTGCTCCTTTCCCTGACTCCTGCTGGTAGCTCAAAATTGCTTCAAGATGTTAGTTCTAAAACTTTAACGAATCCTTTCCTGTGCCTCTCAGGGCAGCTGGGATTAATGGGGATGCTGCAGCCGAGGGACGCCCCGGGGGGAATCTCTGCCACACATGGCACAGCACCCTCAGCTCTGGTGCTGCTTCATCCCAGAGCTCAAGACATGTTTGCAGCTTGCCACCATTCAGACAAGATGTCAGGTTCACTTCTTTGTACAAGTGCCTTGTAATAGCTATGTTTGTTTACAGAAAGGCTTGGCACTATTTTGCCCAGAGGTAGTCCAAGGCATAAACTGGCACAAACAAGTGAGGGAGTGGAAGGCACAGACTGCCTGGGTTCTTACATGTGGTGCTGAGAACCCATCTTGAAGAAACTGATATGAATGCCAACCTGAATTAGATTAGCTAAACAGCGAAGCTTTGATTGTAGAGTTAGAAACATGGCCCAGCCATGTGTGCGTGTTAATAAAAAAGCAGGCTCTGCACAGCTCAAGTTCTCCTTGTGCTTTGGAGCGGCCTGCGTCAAGGGAGAGGGGACACCTACACTCTTCCACTCTGCCTGGACTTGAGCTTCAGGGGAGGCAGAATGACCAGCTTGGAACGAGTCATGAAGACAATGTCCCTTCAAGTTACAGACCAAGAATTGGGGGGGGTGGGATGGAAAAAAAAAAAGGAAAGTTTCTTTAACATATTTCTCCAGTATTGTAACAGACCCCCTTGACGCCAGCAGGGAAGGATTAAAATTCTGTGTTAGTGCGGGTGGAATGGAATTTGGA
Organism: Psophia crepitans; assembly: GCA_013399095.1. Classification (NCBI taxonomy): domain Eukaryota; kingdom Metazoa; phylum Chordata; class Aves; order Gruiformes; family Psophiidae; genus Psophia; species Psophia crepitans. The sequence continues at coordinate 153,685 of VWZZ01006946.1, forward strand.
AGGAATAAACAAAAATAATCCTGGGCACACTTCCAAGGGAGTTCATAAGAAGAATGCCACAGGAATAAGTGTCTGTCAAAAGACAAGAGTCTAAAAACGAATTGATTCAGCTTCTGGTGCCAAGAAGATTTGACTCTAGAGAAAAGTCTTCATCTTCTTGAGTGAAGTTACGACCATAGGTTGTAAATAGTGAACAAGACTTTTAAAGAGCCTCTCTCTCTGGTAGTGACAGAAGTGAGAATACCTCTGCAGCTAGCAGAATATGGTCTATTTTAGGCTAGTTAAAAAGAAAAAAGTATTAAACTTCCTTCCCCATGACATTTTGAAGTGCCCAAAAGCAAAGCCCTCAGGCTAATCCCACTAGATAAATGTAATATAATAATTAAAGCTTAAAAAAAAAAAAAAAAAGGAAACAGTCTAACACAGAGCCAAGGGGAGCAGATACTGTCAGGCTGGCCAAAAGCTGGAGATCATATGGATTAAGATGTTAATGTGTAAGATGTATAAGTGGCCGTAAAGATTCAAACAACTCAATGCTGGGATGATTTTTCATGTGCCTTTTCAGAGAGATTGATTTCCTGTAGAAGTGAAAAAAACAACAACACCCCCCCAAACCAAACCAACAAACAACAAACCAGCAAAATTCCCAAAAGAAAACAAAAAAATTGTCAATATGTAAGTCATTAAAGCCGAATAAAAACAGAAACAAATACAATATGTGCTTTATTTTATTAAGGACTCAACAACTATTACAATAAATTTTAAAGAGAGACAGATGTGGCACCATTGAACAGATAAAAGCTTTCTACAAGAATACACAAAAGTGTGGATTGGGGTGTGATCCAATGGACTTGGATGAGGCCCCAAATATCTGCAGGAAAAAACAAGAGAATTTTCCTCCAACCCTCAAGAGCATCGAATGCTCAGAACAGCCTTCAGCAAAATGGGGGATATAATACCATTAGTGAAATAACATTGAAAACAAGGATGATCAGCTCTCCAGAAAATATTCTGTTTAGTGGATGTAAGACACCAAGGACATCTGACGTGGCCTACAGCCCTAGTTGTCACACTCTGAAGAAATCATAATCAAAATATGGAAAAGCAGCTCAGATCACTGCTAAATTTTGCATATGATGCTTTTTGTTGAAGTGCTCTTGCATGACTAAGTAAACCAGTTGTGTGCATCAAAGTTAAAGCAAAATAAAAATAATTGCTTGTTTCAAGATGCGTGTGTCCTGAAAAGAAGAATTCTAGAGAACTGCGTAATTGGAGGGGTGTCCCATGGTGTTAGCCAAAGATCTGGATATAATTGTCATCTTTCTATATGATGTTATGTTACGTTTAATCTTGTCGTATCTCCATTCCCTATATGTCAACCAGGGTTTTTTTATACCACCATGACAAAGATTTTTTGAGGATGAAAATAAGGAATGATTACAAAGTTCTTCAGTTCTGCAATAGTGAAGAATACACAAGGTTCAAAAGATCTTGTCAAAAATAGGTCAGACAGCTTGCTGATACCTAAAGTTCAGAAGATAAAAAATTAAAGACTTTAGATTCATCAGTGGGTCAGTTCTAAACAACAGAAATTATGACAGTGGTGGATAAAACTCATGAGTTACCCTTCTGCCACCTCAAAAATAACGTTGCAGGAAAAAAATCTACGCCTTTATAATGCTGATTCTTAGCAGACAGCAAAGTGATATGATACAAGCAACTGTACAACCTCAGAGAAGCAGAAAGCCCAGATAATGTTTTAAATGAAACCTTGAGACATGTCAGGATCTTGGCCATCAGTCCAAAACTTAATGCAAGGGCTCAAGGGCCACTGATAGCAGTCTAGTTTCCTTCAACTTGTTCTTTTAGCTTACACCACTCAAAAATAAAAATTCAAGGATTAAACTCCAAAGATCCTATTACGGATCCTCAGTTCTTGTACCTCACACTGAGATGTTGATGTTTTTTAAGTAGAAATTTCATGGCAAAGGACTGCAGAATTACAGAGGGCTTCTGCATCGTCCACGGTATATAAAGATGAAGAATGTCTTGTTATTAGATATTCACTTTACTACTACTTACCATGTATTTTTTGCTTAAATCCACATAAATCCCTTTTAGCACTGGTGCATTAAGCCACAGAACCTCTTTTCATGGGATGCCTTCAGGATTAAAAACTACGTTAAGTGCAGTCGATTCTTCCCACCTGTCCCAAAACCCATCTCAGTTTCGACCACTTCTTGCCAGTGTGCAGAGCCTTGGGCAGATCTCTCATCCTTCAGTATTTGCAGCCACCCCCACTCACAGCACCCACGTTTCTGCTTTGCCACCAGTGCTGTGTGGGCAGGCAATTAGTATGTGGCTTGCGATCTCCATCTACGGAGTGGGTTTCTAAAGCTTCGTGTGTCTCATCTACTTCATTCTGCAATCCACCCCAAACCTCCCACCAGCCAAAAATCAAACAGCTTTACTTAATTCTTTCCACACACCTCCTTCAGGCAGACTAATGATCTGGTGCTGCTTGTTTCTTGGTAGGAGGGCGCAGCTCCTCCAACACAGTAACCATTTGATTATACTGAGTAGTACCTTTCAGATTCCAAACCTTTCACTGCCTTTTCTGCAGCTCCCTGTGAATTTCTCTTCATCACTGGTAAGCAAACTATCCATGTAAAAACTGACACCCCCACTCCCCACCCCTCAAGCCTTCTTTTTTCTATGCCTGTTTATGTCAGGTCTCTCTTTTCTTTGGTGAGAAGGTTCTTCAGGTCCAGAAAGTTTTGGGTGTAAGCAGATAAGATACATTAAAGATGCCTCACTGAGATTACAGGTGCCTTGTATATCAAGTCTGACCCAAGTGGGTTTTGAAATATCCAGGGCATTGCATTCTGAAAAAAGTGATTGTGAGGGGAAACTTTGAGCAACTTGTAATAATAATAGTGCTGCTGAGCACCATTATGTACCCGTATATTTTCAAAAACAATCTTTTATGTGCCTGTTATCTTTATCAGGGTTTCTTTGTTTTCTGTTTCTACAAGAACTTATAATTTCTGAAATGATAGTATGAAACCAATACAAACATTATTTTATAAGGAATTGTTTCCAAGGACAACCGTAAACATTTTTATCCATGCTGGGATTACTCCCTGGGTAAAACTGGAGTCTTACCAAACCCAGCACATCTGCGTGGAAAAAGGCCACTCCTTTGCAGAGGTCTAGCACAGATCCCGACCACCAGCTAAGTTCCCCTCGTACTGACAGTGTACGCAGCTCCAAGCCTCTGCTTCATACACACAGTCGTGACAATGCTCAGCTGGGATCATGCAAGACTGTGGGAAGGGACACAGTATGAAAATAAGCTGGAAATAGTGGAGGAGTAGCTGAAATGAGCCCGCCAGGGGGGACAACCATACTGAGAGTGGAGGAGGGAAGCATATGATCTGGCCGTATCAGGAAGAGGGCAGTGGGCACACACCAGACATAATAACATCTCCTTACAGCTCTGCATATAAACACACACATGTGCATGTGTAAAACAGCACTGTGTAGGCAGAAGATTTCATAAATAAAAGAATAGTTGTAATATTTACAGATGGAAAACATTTTCAAATGCAGATGGTCCACACAAAACTATATCAGACTCACTCCCCACTCCATCCTTGGTCATTGCTTTATGCATCTTTCCAGCAACACACAGATTAGTAACACATGGAGGTCTAAATAGGGTCAGTTTTGTTGCTGGCTATTTAAATATATATGCAGTGGTATATTCTGTCCATAAGGTTTCTGACAGTCATCTAGAAATCTAAAAATGTAGGTGGTAGGAAATACTGAGGGTTTCTACTGTGCTGTAGAATTTTAAACTAAATATATAATGTCTTATGATCCATAAGAAAGGTAATTGCATAAAATAGATGATGACTGTATTTTAATGGCAGTTGTGATTGACTCACCCATGGACTTTGCATGCTTGGGCTGCTTAACAGGAAAGATTCCTTCCCCATACGTGAAATATAGATGTCAAAGGACAAAAGCGTGAAAATCCTGCTCACACCCATGAACAATTTTTCCCTTAAGAAGATCACTGCTGTGGTCCAAATGTGGGTGTACTAAATGATTATTTAGTAATAGGATTACTAAGGTGAACAATTGCTCAATGATTACAGTAAAGAGTTCTCTGCTGGCCTAGAGGGACTGGTTGGCACACTCCTCCTCTGGCTAAACAAAAGCTGATGTCTTCTTTTGGGGGCAAATGTGAATATAATCATTTACTTAATTTGTTCCATGACACAGTCATGTCATTGGAAATTAACATGTCTGTCTTTATTAAAAAGAAAGCACTTGCTTATATTAACAAGTTTTTCACAGCTAAAGAAATCCACTCTGCTGATTGCCTTACTAAAGATGCAGAACAGAGTGGTGGTGGGTTTGGATGAATAGAATCCAAATGTGATAAAAAGAACTATTAGCAATATTTGATAGTTGATGTAAAACTGAGGGCTTGGCTGCATGGTCCGCTCATACTTTTGCATAAGTAGGACCTGTTCATTATGGCCAAACTACAGTTCGGAGTTATTCAAATGGATTACTATATATTGTTACTTCAAATGTCCTCTGCAGTTATAACATAATGTAATTTTCTACACGTCGTGGATTGAACTGTTGGAGTGAGTTCCTGGGCACTGCTCTGCAGCTACTGGTTTTCATCTCAGCAAGAGATGAATTTGAGTCCGGGCCAAAAATTGTATGGATGAACATATGGCCAAATTCCAAGGCTGGTTTTGGGCCTTCTATAATACTTTCTTTTCAGACATAAATACAGATAGGTTCCTAGTTACGTGCCATCTTGTCCTGTACGGGTAAACGAAAATGCCGTGCTTTCTCCAATAGTCCACACGAAGCTCTAGCAGATAGAAAGTGGCATCACAGCATGAAGGTCTGAGGGAGAAGAGAGAAACTCCAGTCTTCAAGATTCTTGTAGAATCAGAACAAGAAAAACAAGGTTCAGACTGCTGAGCAGCAGCATGTCCTGCAAGGGCAGCTGAAGGGTGGCACCAACTTGAGCCCAGCCCAGGGGAAGGAGTACCTGTGAAGTGGTTGCTGTCTCATTGCTGCAGTGGTCCCCTGAGACAGTGGAGGTCACATCTCTCTGGACTTCCATGCATACATTCACCCTCCCTGTGGTCCTTTGCCAGTGGCTCTCCCTGTCTTCCTAAGCATGTGAATGCAGCTATAGGAAGCATGAGAGAACTGTAAGGGTTAGAGGGACAGGGAGTGACCAGCCTGAGTGAAAGACGTACCCCAGTTTTGATTCCCATACTGAGCACACAATGAAAATTGGAATAAAAGTGTCCTGGATCTTGAGGGAATTTTATGTATGAATTGGAGTGAAACCAACAATAGCAGGAAATTCTGAGTTAGTTCCGAATGGATGCCTACCTGTAGAATTTGATCAAGTAACAGAAATGAAGACATCTGTATCTTAATTCAGAATAGCCTTCTAACTGAGTTCTGAAGTCTACAGTTGATATTCTTCTTCTCCTCTAAAAAGATATTTCTTACTAGTCTGAATGCAGGACTAGAAACCAAGAATGCACAAATTCTTGTGTTATTTTTGCCACCTATGGTACCTTCAAATGCCTAAGAGCATCTTGGGTTTTGCCACAAGGTAATGAGTGTGGGAAAGGGTAATCAAAAATATTGATTAGCAAAAATACATAGATGTTTTGCAACTAGGCAGCTTCTTGTAGTTGGTAGGCATAGTGTTCACATTTTTGCAAGCAGGTAGTTAAGTCCATGCACTTTGAGACTAGCAAGCAAAAGTTGGTGGATATTTCCAGAGGTGCAGAGAACTCTCAGCTTCTGTTGTCTCCAGCAGGAGACTGGTTCTGGAACACAACTGGAAATCAGTCAAGCATGTAAAGAGACAGCTTCTTAATATTAATCGTGGAAATATGGATATGTAATTGTAAACTGAGTAAATAATAGACATGATAATTTAGTTTATACTGGATTAAGATGACATGTACTTTTTTGCTCGTCTTTGTATTTGAAAACAGTCCAATACCAATAATAGTGGACAACATTCATGTCTGAATTAAAGGGAAAGATGATTCTTCACTAATCATCTGAAGAAAAGCCTACAGAATTGCTATGTCTGCAGTCTTCCTGCCATAAGAACAGGAACCTTAGGTTGATTACATGGATCACTGTCATGTCCCTATTGTATATTTTACCCTGGGCGCAAACTAAGTTAATATTTTATTAGGCACTCATCAGATTGAAGAAAAGTAATGATGGAGGCAAAGTGGTGGAACAGTCATTTGCATTCCTCTGAGAATCTTACAAGTAAATAAAGTTGCTTCAAAAGGAAAAAAAAAAAGGTGAGAGTGAAGCTCTGCGCTCCTGGAGTTATTCCCAGGATGCTCTATCTACCAAAACACATGCTGTTATTAGTTAAATTTAATAGACATGTAGCTTTAGGCCAACAACTGGGTGCTCATTTTATGGAACAGAAAAACATACCTTTCATCTGGTCATAAAAAAGTAAATTAGTGGAAAGCTGTTAAAATCATAGCCTCCAAAAGCACACAAAAATTTTATGCAATTAGCAAACTGAAGTGCATGTTTTCATTAAAAAAAAAATCCATTTGTGTAAAATCTTTAAACAGCTCTTTTGCTAGCATGACTCTTTTTTTTTGTTTTCAGATAGCATATGGAGTCTTCTGTGGCAGACTTCCACCCAGTTGTAATTTTAGGTGAATTTCTTTGGCAAATTAGACTGCCAGTGACCTGGTTATAGACTTTTAGAGTTGGAAATGAGCCTTTTTTTTTTCTTTCCAGTCTAAGGGTTAGATCCATTCTGATCTAATTTTGCATAGTATTTGCTTGTGCTGAAATGGACAGGGTTTTGAGCAACCTAATTTGGTGAAAGATACCCCTGCTGGTGGCAAGGTTGTTGAACTAGATGGTCTTTAAAGGTCCCTTCCAACCCAAAATATTCTGTGATTCTATGAAGTTGGGTATGAAATATAGGATTGGTTTCCATTGTGCCCATCTTAACTTCTCACCACCACATGGATTCCATTACCTTCCATTTGCACAGCCTCATCTGCAGCTGGCGTGAATTTGATGGGAAACCTATTTGTCAGAAAGTAAAGAAATGCATGCCATCACTGTCATTGCATGACCTTTTAAATGGCTGCCGCTTTATGATACAAATTTTAGCCCAAGTGGCTTTTTAACCACAAAGCCTGAACAACCATAATAATTTTAAAATCAAAAGCAGCAACAGAATGTCAGAGTGCCCTGACAAAACTGTTGGTGAATAACAGCAAGGAAACTTGTATTTCATGACACAGAAAGAGTATGAGATTAAACCTAGCTGTAAGAGCCTAACTGCAAAACTTAACGAATGTATTCCATTGTAACATTTGGTGTGAAGATTGTATAGAATTTATAGGCTTTTTAAAGTGCTTTGAAGTTCCTGGTCAACTTAACAGAGGGGTGATACTTTTACCTTAGGGCATCAATTATATTACCACTGTGCTTACCTAGCTTCGGATGTAAAAGTTAGAAAAGAGAGGAAATAATTTCCTTTGTGATTTTTAGCAATCAACTCAGTTTTGAAGTTCCAGTGACAGGCAACCTTAGCTTTATAAACTCCCAACTGGAATTTGGCTGCATGGAAGTAACCAGTCAACCTACTTGTACCTCTTGGCCTTTTGATTATTTCTATGTGAACAGGTCTCCTTCACATCAGGCAGTTGGGTTTTAGCATCTAACATGACAAGAGAAGTCTGCTGTTCGATGACTCAGATTCTACTTATTTTCCTCTGCATCCTGTGATGACAGTGACATCAATTATCTTGACATCCTTCTTGGCCTCGACCCGGATTTCGCAGAGAAGCTGAGCTGCTGAAGAACTGTGTTAGCAATTGTGATTCATTCATGAGCTAAACTGCCACAGTTTTACCCTTTCTTCATGGTCCCTGTATGCTTTAGAGGATAGTAGGAATCCCTTGATGCCAGCTTTTACAACAAAATGGCTTCCCACCCACAAAATCCCAGTACGCATTTAAAGGCAGAGGCCAGGGCTGATTCACGCACCATGCACACAAATACAAACCTCAAACATCTATCAAATTCCCATGCTCAGTTTACAGATGACCTGTTGTTGGGTGAGAAGGGGAAAGAATAAGAAAAAACACCTTCCCATCTATTTGGATCCTCATTGGTCTCAGCTCTGAATTAAGCTCTCCAAGCCTGTCGCCCATCACATTTATATGCCTGATTCAGCTTCCATTGAAGTCAATGTAGAGGCTTCCATTGAGTTTGATGGAATGTAGATCAAGCTCTTATGCTACCATAAATCAAAAGTGCAAGGCTTATTTATTGCTGTTGTGAGCACCATAGCAAAAGGCTGTGTCAGCACACCTGCTAAAACCTAACATATTACATGGCTTATAAATTTGTCATAAAGTTTGACTGGAGAGTAAAGCTTGGCAACAAAGCGTACGGCCTTGGTGAGCATTCAGCTTTTCTTTGATTCTTTGCAAAATACAAATCAATTAGGTGTGACTATTTTTTAAGTTTAAAGCTGCAACAAAATAAACAGTGGGTTTTTGGGGAGTTCTTTTGTTTTTCTATTTTCTCCTTTGTTTGAATCTGAACCAAGAGGTTTTCTTAGACTTAAACCCTGCAGGCCTGTAGCACCATGTTGCCTTCAAAGGTCTTAAAAGAAGTGAGATGATTGTTTGCAAGGCAATTTGCCTGCCTGAAGAATCCATTTTGGTTCCTCATAAAAGAATTTGTGAGACTAGTTGACATGCAGCTATGGACATAATTTTCCTGTGTTCTCAGCGCTGGTCGTATGTTTGTGTTCATGAATATGTTCACGGCACTGTCTTACATTCAGGTTTACCTTGTCCACAATAATGTGATCATGAGCTATCAGATTATGTGAAATATGTTTCAGCTGTGGATGGCACTGTATAGTTATGCCCCGAGTATGTGCTCTGATCAGACACTCCAGAACACTAATAGCAATCTGTCGGTGTTTGGTTTAATATTCCCTTTCATTTTTGAGAATATGCTTTGTTCCGTTGTCTCCTAACATTTGTTTATATTTCAGTGTGAGCTAACATATTGACAGGGTATATTTATTTTTCTTTCTTTTTCTCTGTGAAAGATTTCATCGTTTTTGGTTTGTTTCTTGCAGACAGAAAACTAGATGGACTAGATGATCTCCAGAGGTCGCTTCCAACCCTTACCATTCTGTGATTCTGTGACAGACTTGTGCCTCTTATAGTAAATTAATAGACAGCATGCATAAAGGCAAATCAAGTTTCTGCCCAGGCTTATACAGAACTGCCTTGGGTTTATGTACTGTTTTATGTATTTAGCACTTCACAACAAAGTCAGCTGCCTTTCAGGAGTTGCAGAATGGACATTGTCTTTGAGGGATCATTAGGAGATGTTGCTCATGAGGGAAGCACAATGTCCCTTCAGATTTCCCATATGTGCTGAGTGTTTCTTTCCTACAGTGTCCTAATGAATGTGGCACACTCTCCCCTCCTCAGCAAACCAGGCACAGTGCCTGCTGAAAGGCAGAAGCAAAACAGCCATTGCTTTTCCTGTTGCACTCCCTCCCCACACCATTTTTCTGGTGAGGCACTCCACAGGGGAAACAATCTTTCCTCTCTTGAAGACAAGGACTGTTCTCATTATCCCCTTTTATGCTGACCATGTAATAGGATGAAGAAGAGACTGTTTAGTTCTTCCTTCCCTGCATGTCCAGGACACTGGCCCTCAACCTATTTCTGCATAAAGCTATTCTCACTTAAATTGAAATGTAGTTGATCATCCATCTAAACACAAGCCAGACTTGCTGAAGGCTGTAAGAGGTCAGTTTTTTCCTGGCAGCTAATACCAAAACAATAGTAAAAGCTCAGCTTGCACTGAAACTCTCTTCTGGTCACTATAAATACTATGGGAAAGAACACTAGCCCCAGTGAAAACGAAGGTTAAAAAAATGCAATCTGCTACATAACAGTTAAGATCTGCTTTCAATTTTCACCACACAACCACCTGAAAACCCAGTGACACCACATGGATATAACAGAGGCTTTCACCACTGCAAAACATGCAGTGGTGAAATATCCTGTTTCAGAGGATGTCAGACTTTCGCTCCAAACATCCCTAAGAATGCTTCCATGGCAATGCATTCCTATTCTCTGAGTTGTCTCTTTCCAAAGGTCTTTGTCCCCTTCCATTTTTCCCCCTCTAGCTTTTAAGAGCCTCAAATGAAACTCAGTCCATTTTTTTTAAAATATTTTTTTCCCCCCTGAAGATGATTGTGTGAACTTGTTTCATTCTGACATTTAAAATCAAATGATGAATGCTGTCATTATTATTACCAAGAGTAACTGAGTAAGGAGTTCTCCACTAGCCATCTATCCTTTGTGTTCCTGGGTCTTTTTGTGCTATTTGATTAAAATTTAACATTCTGAATATGAATGCCATTATTCCTTTCTAAAAAGATTATTGTTGTGTCTATTTTTCATCTGTATTGACCTTGTCCTTTCTATGTGACAGGGACGTCATTCATATATAATCACACTGAGATATAATAGTGGCCCATGAAATTAGGTCCTGGAAAAAAAAAAAAAAAGGAAAAAGGACTGTGACCAAGATGCTAAAAAAAAAAAGCAACCAACAAACCCACCAAAGACCCCAAACAAACAAAAGAACCCCCAAAACCCAACAGTTTAATTTAAAGGTTTTCTTGGATTTTGTTTGCTTTTACTTACTGCAGCATCATGAACAGGTTGAAAAATTTATCAGTCCCTCCTGAAAGTCTGAAAAAAAGACCCCCAATCAAAACCCTGGTGGGAAAGTTATTTGTAGCAATGGTTCTGACCTCCTCACTGTTCCAGTTTGCTTCTGGTCTGCAGACAGTAGGGATCTATTTGCCACTTATAAGAGGAGTCAAATTCTGTGCTGATGCTAATTCAGTCTTCATCTCAACAGAAAACCCACCTGTAAGAACAGAGACTTTTTTCTCAGAGGATGCTATACCTATAGTTTTTTACAGTTTCTCCAAGCTTTTTTTCTTTTCTCTCCTGCATCTCTGATTTGTTTAAAACAATGCAAAAAGATAACAGAATAAAAGTGGTACAATAAGTGCAGAATCCCACTTGCTAAAACTTTTTAATAGTTTGATGACCAGAATAACTGAGAGCACTACTGCTGGGGCTTTGAATTTCTACATTCATTCATAGAGTCACAGTGAAATAGTTTCTCAGCTGTTCTCATTATCATTGAACAGTGCATACACATGTCCTCCTACTAATTCATAACCTATGTCTGCCAGCTAGTCAAAGCATGAACTAAGCTTATGGCAATTTTAGCAAGCCTGAAAACAGGGCAAGATTTTCTCCAAGCTATTTTTATTTTGGAATAGATTTGCCTCACTGGATGTAGGATGTTTTAAGTAGTAATCCAATATCAAGCCATCTTTCAAAACAGACCAAAAAGAGCTTTTGTTAGTGGAGATGGTAATTAACATGTAATCCACATAAAAATTGTCCAATTTTATTTTATGTTTGCACATGCTTACATGGCTAGCTTAGAAGCGGTGTCTGGAAGAAAATCAAATATGGACTTTCTACACTGATGATTCATCAGCCCTCTGCTATTGGTTATTTTAAGTGTCATCTTTACAGCATTCAAGTGAAAATTTGGAAGGGAGAGAGGGAGGGAGGGAGGAAGGAAGGCAGAAAGGAAGGGAAGAAGGAAGGAAGGCAGGAAGGAATAGAGGCAGAGAAGGAAGGAAGGAAGGAAGGAAGGAAGGAAGGAAGGAAAAAAGAAAATGCCACTGTTTCAAATGGATCATGTGTTGAACAATTCCTATTTGCCAAATGATGTAGTTGTATGTCATGAATATATGTTATATGCTGAATATGTCTGTATTCATAGCAGAGAACATGATTAACACACTAAAGATGCTGATCAGTGATGGAATCCATTACATCTTCCTGGAATCTCTAGAAGGCTCTATTATGTAGATGGGAGAACTAAATCTTTGTGCAGTCAAAAGTCAGGAGCCAAAGACAACGTTTCTGGTACAACTGTAACTGAGTGAGACAAAATGCTGTGCATGCCAGGTGTGTTATTTTCAGAATGTATAGAATCATAGAATCATGGAATATCCTGAGTTTGAAGGGACCTGTAAGGATCAGTGAGTCCAACTCCTGGCTCCACACAGGACCAGCCCAAACAGAGGAGATGACTCAGAGCATCCAGACCCTTCTGGAACTCAGCCAAGCTCAGTGCTGTGACCACCTCCCTGGCGAGCTTGTTCCAGTGCCCCACCACCCTCTCCGTGAAGAACCTTTTCCTGATATCTAACCTAAACCTCTCCTGTTGCAGCTTCATGCCATTTCCATGGGTTCTGTTGCTGGTCACCAGAGGGAGATGATCAGTGCCTGCCCCTTCACTCCCTCTCGTGAGGATGCCATAGGCTGCGATGAGGTCTCCCCTCAGCCTTCTCTTCTCTAGACTGAACAAACCAAGGGACTTCAGCCTCTCTTCACACATCTTCCCCTCTAGACCCTTCACCATCTTAGTTGCCCTCCTTTGGACACTCTCCAATAGCTTTATGACTTTCTTGTACTGTGGCACCCAAAACTGCACGCAGCACTCGAGGTGAGGCTGCACCAGTGCAGTGTAGTGGGACAATCACCTCCCTAGACCTGCAGGCAACACTGTGCTTGATGCACCCCAGGATATGGTTGGCCTACCTGGCAGCCTGGGCACACTGTTGGCTCATGTTCATCTTGGTGTCCACCAAGACCTCCAGATCTGTTTCAGTGTGGCTGCTCTCCAGCATGTCATTCCCCAGTCTGTATGTACAGCCAGGGTTGCCCCTGCCCAGGTGCAGAATCCAGCACTTGGTCTTGTTAAATTTCATGTGGCTGGTGATTGCCCAGTTTTCTAATTTGTCCTGGTCTCTCTGCAAGGCCTCACAACCCTCAACGGAGTCTGTACTTCATCAATTTCTTATAACATTCAAAAGACCTATTCAGCAAAAGTCTTCAGTATGAAAAACTTGAACTCACAATGCTCCACAGCCTTTCATTATGCAGATCTGCTTGATTTTATTTGTTTAATTAGAATAGCCTACACTTCTTTCTTACCTGCACAATACAAAAGGTCTTTTTCTTTCTTGAAAGATAAATGAAAGTGAAATGATCTTCAAGGACACAGCAGGCCTGGAAGATACAGCTTCCAAAAGAGAACTTCTGGAATATTATAAATGGTTTATAATGGGGATTAGAATGGAAATATAATGGAATATATAATTGAGTATCTAGAGAAACCTGACACATACAAATCCATGGGCCCTGATGGGACGCACCCACGAGTGCTCGGGGAGCTGGCAGATGTTATTGCTAGGCCACTCTCAATCATCTTTGAAAGGTCATGCACAACAGCAGAGGTGCCTGAGGACTGGAGGAAGGTCAATTTCGCTCTGATCTTCAAAAAGGGCAAGAAGGAGGACCAGGGAAACTACAGGCCAGTCAGCCTCACCTCCATCCTGGGAAAGGTGATCAAACAGCTGATTCTGGGGGTTATTAATAGACATCTAGAGGAGAAAAAGGTTATTGGGAGTGGTCAATACGGATTCATCAAAGGGAAATCATGCCTGATCAACCTGATAGCCTTCTGTGATGGCATGACCAGCTGCGTGGATGAAGAGAGAGCAGTGGATGTTGTCTACCTTGACTTCAGCAAGACTTTTCACACTGTCTCTCATAGCATCCTTGTTAGTAAGCTTAGGAAGTGTGGGTTGGATGAGTGAACAGTGAGGTGGGTAGAGAACTGGCTGAATGGCAGGGCCCAGAGGGTTGTGATAAGCTGTGCAGAGTCTAGCTGGAGGCCTGTATCCAGTGATGTGTCACAGGGGGTCAGTGTTGGGTCTGGTCTTATTTAGCATATTCATCAATGACCTGGACGAGGGGACAGAGTGTATCCTCAGCAAGTTTGCTGATGATGCCAAGCTGGGAGGAGTGGCTGACAGATCGGAAGGCTGTGCTGCCATTCAGTGATATCTGGACATGCTAGAGAGTTGGACAAAGAGAAATCCTATGAAATTTAACAAGGGAAAGTGTAGGGTCCTACACCTAGGGAAGAACAACCCCAAGCACCAGTACAGGTTGGGGGTTGACCTGCTGGGAGGAGGTAGTGCTGCGGAAAAGGACCTGGAAGTTCTGGGTGATGACAAGCTCTCAATGACCTAGCAGTGTGCCCTCATAGCCAAGAAGGCTAACAGTATGCTGGGGAGCATCAAGAAGATTGAGGCCAGCAGGTCAAGGGAGGTTATCCTCCCCCTCCGCTCTGCCCTGGAGAGGCCACATCTGGAATATTGTGTCCAGTTCTGGGCTCCCCAGCCCGAGAAAGACAGGGAACTACTGTCCAGCGGAGGGCTATCAAGATGATTAGGGGACCTGAACATCTTCCATATTACGAAAGGCTGAAAATGCTGGATCTATTTAGCCTAGAGAAGAGAAGACTGAGAGGGGATCTCATCAACACTTATAAATACCTGAAGGGTGGGTGTCTAGAGGTAGGGGCCAGACTCTTCTCAGTGGTGCCCAGTGGCAGGAGGAGGGGCAATGGGCATAAGCTAGAACACAGGAAGTTCCATCTCCATATAAGAAAAATCTTCTTTACTGTGAGGGTGATGGAGCACTGGCATAGGCTGCCCAGAGAGGCTGTGGAGTCTCCTTCTATGGAGATATTCAAGACCTGTCTGGATGCAGTCCTGTGCAACATGCTCGAGGTGATCCTGCTCTAGTAGGGGGGTTGGACTAGATGATCTCCAGAGGTCCCTTCCAACATCTACGCATCTGTGAATCTGTGAATCTGTGAAATAATTATGAAAACCTAAATACAAACAGCATGGATGTTTCCCTTTCATTATGGAAGGTAAGCTAGCTAGGTATCAGGGAACTCCTTCGCAATAATTGCACACATGAACTAATGGGGGGCCAAGAGGCACTCTGTACAATGAGGTATTCAGAGTCCACAGATAGATTGCATTGGTCATCCACTATGTGTATAATATAGAAGCTTTATGCCTTTTTTACACTTGTAAT
The DNA here is from genome assembly GCA_013399095.1 of Psophia crepitans. NCBI lineage: Eukaryota > Metazoa > Chordata > Aves > Gruiformes > Psophiidae > Psophia > Psophia crepitans. Next base: position 168,843 of record VWZZ01006946.1, read on the forward strand.
TCTAACTTGGTTGTTCTTTTTTTTTTTTAATGTGTAAATGTAATACAACTGCATCTCACTCATCCAGTTTCACCATGACTACATCTATACCAAGAAATTAAACTATATCAGTGAATTTTGCTGGGCACTGAAATGCACTCCTCTATACTGTTAAATTGCTTGATCAGCCCTTGGCATTGTTTTTGTGTAAGCCAACTAATATTCTTCAAAATTTTTCTAGGAACAACTGAGTGTTGGTATGGGCCTGGGACAGTTACCAGGAGACAGGTCGGTCCTTGTTAGGTGTGCTAAATGTACTAACAGAGACGTAAGCCATGGGAATGGCTCTGCTCTGTAGTATTAAGTACTCAGATCTCAGAAAACATTTATTAAAAGAAAAAAAATCAAACACAATCACTGCTACTGACAGAAGTGAAATTCAGCTACTGGTTACACTTGAGCATCCAAAGCTTCATTAAGAGCAAATGAGTTTATCCATCTAATACCATACATACAAAGGATTTGTTTTTTAATTTTGATTACAGTGTGGATGGTCATTTGACAACCATTACTGTGAAAATAGTACATAAATATTAAAGTAACTCTGATGACAGAAATCTCTATGTCTTAACCTCTTTTATTTGAATTTAAATTTCAAATAAATTCAATTATTTGAAGCTAATGAAGGTACACAACTGTGAAAACAGGATGTGAGGATTTAGTTGTTTGGGTACATCTATGTTGCTAAACAAAATGTCTAAGAGTGAATGAAAGTATTGGACTATTGATCTTCCACAGAATTTATTTGTTGGCTTTTTCTTAGCACTGTTGTGCTCCCAACAGCTTCAACCAGCTGCTCATGACAGTGCCTGGACATGGACCATTGACTTCCAAGACTGCTCCTGGAAATAACTGCAGACAAGACTGCCACAGATTTGTCTTCCTTGCCTTACACTATCTTCTAACACTCTGTGTCTTCTTATGTCCTCTCATGCATTCCAAAGCTGGAGCACACACTCTTGGTTTCATGCTATAAAAACACTGTTCCAGTGCTCTACAGTGTAACCCTCACATTATTCTACTGACTTTGAACAGAACGTCCTCCCCCTTAATACCAAGAAATAATAATTGTATCACAGGCCAGAGGGGCAAAAAGAAGATCAAGGGATAAGCTATACACTGAAGATGTGGCCGTTCTCTCTGGATGAGATAACCCTAACCATTTCAGTTAGCTAGTCTATGAACTAGCACTCTGTAGCTCAGTGACATGGACAATTCAGCTAGAAGAACAAATGTTCAAGATACTAGCACTGGGACACACAAAATATGGCACCTGACAGACTGAGAGCAAGAGAGATCAGGAGTAGAGAAGTGAGGAAAAGATTCATAAAAATGGAAGGGATGTGTTCAGAGCAGAGGGAAACTTTTTACACTAGCTAAGGAGGAAGGAAACAGATTGCAAACTGGAGGCAGATACACACCATAATTAAGGAAAGGAGTCACAGAAAGGAAAAGGGATTATAAATTCCTGGCTGAGCACAGAATTTGTCTAAATTATTTTTAAGAATACTGATGAAACTTGGATAAGCAAATGCATGCAAGTATTTTACTGCATTGAGTGGATCAAAATATTTATCGTACTAGCTTATGGAGAGATTTAGCTAAAGGTAGGTTTTGGGATCTTTGCATGTTTTGTGGCTGTCTGCATCTGCTGCCACAGGATCCTTAATCTTACAGGTATGGGAGTGTGTGGGCTTAAGCTACTTGTAAATTAACTACTCAAAACTACTGTGATGATCTAGGTCAATTGTGCTGTGACATCCCATTTATGTGAAGGGTAAAAAAAAAAAAGAGTACTAGAGTATGTGTCAGAGAGACCAACAGATGAGAGACATGTGGAGCCAAAGGAGGCTTCAGAGCAAATAATTCAAAGGCAGAGAAGGACAGAAAATTAGCACATGTCCAATGTATTGGACTTTTATTAGGATTTTTAAAAAGAATATTAATCATTAGCTCTTGAAAGCTAAGTGTTTATTATGAAGTTCTATTATTTATTGCAGTAACCTTGAAATATTGCAAATATTTGCAATGTGCAAAGGAAGTATCAATATTCTTTTTTGTTTAATGAGGAAATGAAGCTAGAAGAGATAAAAACAGTTTGAGATAAAGAGCTTCGTATAGTCAAATTCCCAAGATCTGCATGGAAAGAGATAATTTTCAGTTTCTGTGTAGATCAAATCCCACAGATTGAGTAAAAACAAAGTGTCTTGTTGAAAATCTTGTAAGGCATCTTTCTACATCCTTAGGAGCATGAATACCTTGAAAATGGAATGCCTAGTAAACATACATGCAACAAAGAAGCCCAACAGAAGCAAGAGGGTCTAAAAATCACTGTCTCTCATCATTATCAAAATGATGTCAATAAACTAAGACTTTGGATGCTCAGGCTTGTGAGCAATACAAAGGGCTTTTAGTGTCTGCACAACTGCTTCTGAGTAGAAACACTAACGCAAGCCACACACACTTCTGAATGACAACACAGACTTACAAGAGTTACCTTTGCATAGATACAAACAGAATTTACTGGAAGACACTGGAATATTCCCCACTGATTATTGTCAGCTATATTAATGCAATTACAATGGCTTGAACACTTTGGTACTTTCCAAGGACCTATTTATATAGCAGTCTATTACTAAACTCTGACAGCAGCAGCCCAAATTATGATGCACTTACTCACTCTGGAGAGTACTTTGCACCACGAGCAGTCTCACTTTGAGCAAGGCATTCACGATCTGGCCCATCACCCTTTAATTATAGATGTTTCAGAGAAGAGTGAGCATCAGGGTTTACTGCACTATTTATAAAACAAGCTAACAGCCAAATGTTGTAGGGCTTCTACTGCTTCGAAAAACCCCAACTTTCCTTCCTTTTATGAGCTCTTCCGCCCTGCACTTCAAGCTTATTTGAATGTATCAAGAACATCATTGTAGTAAAAAGAGGCATTCACAGATGAGAAATAATCCCACTCTTGGAAAAATCCAACAGTTGATTCAAACATCTGATTTACAGTGTCTGTTTTGGAAATTAAATACAATGTGTTTATTAATACTAGCAACAAAACGTTCTGCAATCATAGCCTGTCATCCTACCGTACAGCATTTTAGGCTGCAGTACAATAGCTATCATTGTGGCAGCTGAATACCCTCTGACACACAAAGAAATCTGTCTTCATTGTCCTTTATACAAATATGACTACACCAAAGCACTAATCTACAGAAACCAGCCTCTATCTGGCAAAAACTAGGAGGAAGCACTTTGTCCCTGTCTTTCCATTAATGGAGCGTTAGAGCTTTCCTTTGAAGTCTCTGCCACTAAACGTTGTCTGAAGCCGGACGTGAGCCTGAAGGAACCAGTGCCTGGATTCAGTAGCGCAGGTGGGATTTTCTCAGTGTGTTAGGGGGAACACACAGGGCATTCCTGGGCACCACTGGCAGGGTACGGGAGGAGCTCCATATCCCTGGAAAACTGTGGAGGCAAAGGAAAGGTGGCAGAGCAGGTCTCCAGCTTCCACCCAGGGGAGGTTCAAACCCTGCATCTGTCTTGCCCTATACCACTGCTCTGACCTTATTTAGCAGCTCTTGATCCTGTGCCGCCATACCATAACGTAAATTTTGCTGGTCTCCCCAGCTGTGCACAACTCTAGAGTTCACGGGGACGTGCCTTCCCTCTTAAACTTACTCTTTGTGGTTCAGAACTAGTACTGCTTCTGTCAGTGCTTTTGGACGTTATATAGAGGGTGCAGATTATATACAGGTATTGAAATACATACACACCCCATGCAGTTTTGTCTCCATAAAACCTATCTTCAGCTTTTACCCACTACGCATTCCTCTCCATAATAGTTCCTGCTCTCCAGATACTTACATGGGCCTTTTCACTGTGGTTTATGAGTGTCTCATTATCTAACATGTTCCCCTTATCTTTATTTAGCCTTACAATAGCCTATCAGGCTGAAAATTATTACCTTCCATCCAGGAGGGAAGACGTGGTGGGCTTCTCAGTGCTTCCTAAGGTTTCCATGGCATAACTCTCATAACTATTACCTTCCTCTGCCACTCCCAGAAGAAGCATTTCACAGAGGCCAAAGGATTCTTCCGCAGAGGTAGCTTTAACAGCCCCCTCCAAATGGAATAAGGTATTTTTGCTAAAGGATTTTTTGCTGGTGTAATTGCATCTATATAAGAGTATTTCACCCTATAGCCATGCCAGTAAAGGACTGGGTTTTTTACCCCATGCTCCTAACCAGTAGAGTTAAAATGACAAAACTTCTGGGTGTACAAACAACAAAGTCTGAGAGATTTGTCCCTGGATGTAGAGAAAGAGCATGACAAAACAGAGGACTGTTTCTTTGGGTACACAAGGTATTTGCTTTGTGTTCTAAAGGAAAGCACTGGATCAGCTCAGTTGTTGCTGTCAGCCTTTATCAGATGCCACTGACAGGATCTTGGGAGATGTGAGAATTTCTTGAAGAAATAGCTGGAGAAATTCACGGTGAAGGGAAAGGGGAGAATCACACTTGTATTCAGCATGTTCCCATGGCCTGTAAGGACAGGTGCATGAAAAAATTGTTCTCGCTTGTGCCAAAGTTTCATCTTAAATGGAAGCAGTTCTTTTGCTCAAGGTACTCTCTGTGAGGCAGAGCAGACTGCTCTACAAGGTCACAACACAGGGATCAGAGACCCTGCAATAAATGGTAAATATCCCTTTACGTCAAAGATGAGAGTCCCAGGCCCAGTGCTATGCTTTCTGGCCTCTGTATGTGAGGACACACTGCACTGTAACATGAAGTGGAGTTCAGAAAGCCTAAGTAAGGTGCTGAATGAGTATCAGCCTGGTGTCATCTAACACAAAATATTAGGCACAGGGACTTGGAGGAATTTAGGTCATCTGACTCAGACACTCAGTTCACTGAGTCCATCATAAATGCTCCCTTTTAAACACCCTGTTTTGGAGAAGAGCTTAGAGTGTGTAATAGAAATGACTTGATTTCTAATAATAGTCAATTAGAAGTTCTCCTCTGTAATTGTATTTGGAAATGCAATGTAAGTGCTTCTGCTGGAAAAAGTTAATTTGTCTTCATTTTCCTACGATTTCTAAAAATAGATGAGAATTAAATGTCATGTACCTTTGGAATGTGTATGTTTGGTAACTAACAAACTCACTTTGTCACTGTTTATGATCTCAGAATTCTTTCCATGGAAACTATTATAAGGTCACTATTATCATCAAGTAGCAATGAATGCTGGTCATATTTTAAAGAGTCATTAGGGAAAGGACAATCCTAAGGCCTTAAAGCCCATTTGTGTGTTCAGCAGGAAAGGCATGTATAGAACTTTTTTTTTGCTTATACATGGTTTTATGTGTTCATAGATAGACATTTTTGGTTTGAAGATTCAAAGTCATGCATACTACCTCTTGCAGAAAGCTCCTCGTCGCTCAGACAAAATTTGTTGCGTTTCTAACTACATCTTCATAAATGGCATGTGTTTAAATGAAGACAAAACCGATAAGGTACTATGTGGCCTCAGGTTCCATCAGCACCTTTTAAGGGTATCCGTAACCTTGCAGAACTGAGGGGCTCAGTCACTGAAAGCCACATTCTGATTTGTCCCCTCTAGGAGTACAAAGAGGTCTTAAAGTGAACATACCTGTGCTTTACTCCCACTGGAAGACTTCACTGCACTGCCAAGCCCATGTAAAGGAGTCCTCAAACAAAAACATTGTGCAGGACTTGTTTATTAATGTAAGTTGTCCCTGTGGAAAGCTCTGATGTTTACTTAAAACCAAATAGAAAAAGAAAAAAAAAAAGACACTTTTTCAACATTTCACCGTGTAAGGGACTTTTGCTTATTTCAATGTGTTTCATAGCATTTATGCTACCATAACAGGGGACTCCATAGGATAAGACTTCACCAGTATACACAAAATGTAAGCTTATGAGAATGATTTTAAAAGCTTTATTGTGTATGCGTGCTTATACATATAATTCAGCTAATGAGTCCAACTTAGACTCTCTCTGAAGAGCTGCCTTTGATTGATAGGAGTAGCCCTGGAAGCAAAGGAGAAAACATTGTCAGTAGAGAACGCTACTCACACACATGCACACGGATAGATATCATAGTCAGCAGTAGAAGATGACTTTCATCAGTCAAGGCATTTGTTCACACTTTTCTACTACTAATCTGCTGGCACGTTTTCACGTTAGCTTAAACTCTTCTCCAGCGTTTGAGACGATTTAATTAGAATAAGGACGCAAACTGTGAATTTCAAGATCTGTATTAAAGCAAAAGAATATAAACACAGGGATGGATTTCTGATCACAAGCTGAACAGAAGGTTTAAAATTGTTTTACTCAGAGTTGAAACTGAAAGATAATGGGTCAACACAGTTGCCTAAAACCTTGATTTGTTAATCTAGTAGGTAAAAATATAGATGTAAATACTTGACTCTGATTGCTAATACAGACTCTAGGTAACATTAGGTGGCAAAAATAATAGTTTTATAAATAGGTATGATATAACAGTCACCTTAGGGTGTCAGAGTACTGCAGCTAGTTACAGCAAAATGTGTGCATAATTTCTTTTTTTTCTGTTTGACTTTCATTCCCTCCCCCCCCCAAGTAGATTCCTCTAGTCTTACCAAACTTACCTAATGATAGTGAATTTTCTGATGGATTTGTTCTAAATAAAACTCTCTTTTTACTCATTTCTTTTTCTATAACCTATGAACATATGAATTTTCTGTATGCAGCACTTCATAATCCAAATCTGGATGTCTGTGAGGTACGGTTATTTTACTGAAGATGAACTTATCTCAGCAATTTAACCCCTTTAATGTTTCTTATCACATCATCTTTTGATTACTTCGTATACTATTTTGGAAAAAAATAAAGTTTTCTCATTTTTTAAAGAAAGTGACAATGAAAAAATGTACTTACGTGTGTCATTTCATACACACACGTAGACACAAGAAAGCTTAAAGGGAAACATTTTCATGTATCTTAAATAATAGCCAAGAAGTTTTATCTAGTCTGATGCAGAAGTGAGAGGTGCTGTTTGTGAAGAAAAGTGGCTGTCTGGACTACCTTCTTTGCTACACAGGAAATCTGTCGGACAAAACTAGAAGGAGCTCCTTGTTTACCTGTAGTAACACTACCTTCAGCAGTTCTAGAACTCCACAAATTACTATGGTTGCCCGTGGTATCTAATTATTGTATGACAACATTTTATTGCCAGTGTATTGTCAAGCTCATGAAAATATTTTTTTTCCTTTTTTTCAGTGCTGACCATGAATTTACAGTTATTTTTATTATTTATCCTGCTATTTATTTTCTTCCAGGCTTTCAAACATGTTGGTGGCAGCAGTAGCTGTGCTCTGGAGAAAGTAATTTATACCTGTGGCATTACTCAGACAGAGATGGTCACAAGTTACATGGGTTTCCAGACTTCTTGAAGAGTCTGCCACAGTCAGAAAGGGGTAGGACATCTTGGACTTTGTGGAATGATTGAAAACTAGGTGATAACAATCTGTGTGCTCTCTGTTGGGAGTTACTGTAACACTGAGGAAATACTCATTCACGCTGTGTTAACTTTAGCATCCATTGGCTGATTTTATCAGATTTGGCACAGAGATGAAGATCTCAAAGAGAGATCTTTTTCTAGAAGTCTTATTAAAAAAAGCAAGAAAAGACAATTTGAAGGCAGATGCCCTAAATGTGAGTTTAGCTTAAGTGCAGACACCTTAATTTAGGAATTTGCAATACATGTTTTGCGCTTGTGCATCAGGCACCATCTCAGACTACAGTCAATAACAATCTGAAGTGGCAGTCACCTGTCTAAATATAGGCATCTAGTGCCACATGAGATGCTCTAATGTGTTTCTCCTAGCCTCCAGCTGCCACTTCAGAAGACCATGCTGTGGGCACTCATCATACCGCAAGGATGGTTCAAATACCTTATGAATTACAAAGGGCAACTAAATCAAGCTCTGGATCTCCACTGACTATAGTGGGCACTGAGTTGCCTAAGCCTAACTGTCTGAATTTGTACCAAGTCCCAGTGCAAGTGAGGGATGCAGTTGCCTCATATCAGTGCTGTTGTAGACACTGTCTCCTCACTGCTGCTCCAGAAAGATGCAAGTCCTACAAATTCTGTCTGCTGGTCCTCTTCCCTTTCATTTGGCTTCTTGACTGAAAGAAAACTGTAATGTAATTTCACAGGATTTGAAATCCATGATTGAAAGAAGAATTATAAATGTTCCAACTCTGAAGAAAGTACCCATGAAAGTTGTCAACTTACAGCAAGGCCCCCATGCAGAAGATGCTGGGATTTGCTGATCTCAGAACTCACCAGGCAACTTCTCTCATGAAAGACAAAATTCTGGAGCCAGAGCCAAGCCACTGTAGAAAGCCACAGCATCCTCCAAGTAACCCCTTTTTAAAATAAAATAGGAGTAAAATAAGAAGGTAAACAGTACGTTGGTGGTTAGCTAGCAATAGCAGACTTTTTTTTAGAGTGTTGGTTGTCACCCTGTCTTCAGGCTTTATTTATTTGAGCCTTAGCTTTGAATTCTCACCCAAACTCACTGGATAAACTGCACATTCAGACTATTCAGTCAGAACAATCAACATTTGAGGGGTATTGATATTCTTTTGGGCTAGGACTTTCCATTTGAATCTATCCTTCAGAGCATGTCCCCATCCCTTAGCAAATAGCTAAGAGGTTGCTCTTTTAGCAACTATTGAGAAGTCACTTCAGCAAGTGCCAGAGCTGCACAGGAGGCCGTCTGCCTCAGGTTGAACTGGCTGCTAGCCAGGACCATCCTCTGCCTTTTGCAAGAGGTTTATGAAGACTTGCCTCTAGCAGGTACCAGCACCTTCCTGCCTGCCTTAGCTTCGTCCTTCTCCTCCTCCTCCTCCTCCTC
>VWZZ01006946.1:177901-217097 GCA_013399095.1 Psophia crepitans
TCCCGCACCGTCCTGCCTGCCTTCGCCTCCTCCTTCTCCTCCTCCTCCTCCTCCTCTCCAGGCCGGAGTTTCACCTGGGCTTTGAGCTGAAAGCCTTGCTCCTGATCTGCCTCCTTACAGCCATTTCCTCAGACTTGGGTGTTATTTCTTGGTAGTACACCCATGGCAAGGGGAGCTGGCGGGTGATTATTTTGCTTAACTGGCAATCAGACAGACTGCTTTACGGGCAGCTACATTTTCATTTTGTAGCAATGGTCAATATGGGTCTCATTGAAATCTCTCTGGTATGCCTCTCCAGAGCTGCGAGAGCTGTTGATTGAACTTTGCGTGATGCTGGCGTTTCCCTTCAAGCCAATTTTCATTTGTAGCTCAGCAAAAGGAAATTGTTTCAACTGTTTTGTGGGAAAAATAAGTACTGGCATATGACCCTTCTGCTTCCAGCCTGATTTCCCTTTATTAGTATCTCCTAAGTGGCAGGCACAGTGACAATTATGTGGACATTTATGCTTTTGAGACAGACTGTAATTCCAAGGTGTGTGCTCTGCTATAACCAGAGCAGTCTCCATATGTGAGACATGGGACAAATGAGGGAACATCTAATTTGTGAATCGTGCCAAACAGTAGGGAAAATTAGGTTGCTTGTCTGGCAATATGTGAACATCCCTGGCTGTTCACATGTCCCCAGGACCTTGCTAGGATACATATGGTATTGAAAAAACACCAGATAGTGCTCCCATACAGATGGAGAACAAGCTACAGTTACACAAAGTCAGCTTAGGATTCCTTGAAAGTGAAGCTAATGGGCTTTTTGCAGATGTGATTCATTTAACTTATTTTAGATGTCTTTATTAGAATGAGATGAATGGTTCCCTAGAAATATCCAATTTTTTCTGTTAACTATGAAGGGCGCTGACCAACTCAGATGTTGATGTCTCCATTCACAGATGTCTTTGGCCAGAATAATGCCACCTCTAGTTTTACAATGAAGTCAGCGAGTTTTTGTGAGTGTCCTGGTAGGTATGCTGAAATATGGGACAGGGCAAGAGTCAACGGGCTTCATTTGAAGTTCAGGAGATTCCTCTGAACATCAGGAAACACTTTTTTCACTGTGAGGACTACCAAGCATTGGCACAGATTTCCCGAGGAGGTTGTGGAGTATTCATCCTTAGAAATATTCAAAATCCGTCTGGGTATGGTCCTGGGTAATGGGCTCTACGTGTCCCTCCTTGAGCAGGGGGCTGGACAAGATGACTTCCAAAGGTCCCTTCCAACCTCAACTATTCTGTGATTCTGTGAACTGTTTAGACATCTCAGTCCCCTTTGTAAATCTAGTATCAATTGTTCTCCGTTCTACTGGTGAGAAACTATCCAAGAAAAACTAGTGCAAAACCACCAATATCATAATTTCAAATAAATTAGTAGAAAAAAATTGTGTTATTTTGTGACCAACTTTTCATTATTTCTCCTTAAAAAAAAAAAAAAAAAGCAGAGCAGCTGGAAAGGTCAAGCCTTCTGATTTTGCCTTATTTTAGTGAATTAGTAGCACTGAGTGACCTTGATTGGCACTTTATGAACATTAACAGTCTTGATAGTCTTTACTAATTGCCATGCTTCTCAACTCTGGGAATACTGGAGACCCATTTCTGCCTTTATTAATTTATATATTTATTATACTGTTGTTCCCGACACTATAATATAGAGAGAACATTCATGAAACTGTCCTGTGGGATCATCTTTTGAGAACAGTTTTTCTCACTGAGGGAAGACTGTTCTGTGCTACACACTGGATTTCCTGGCTTCAGGGAGAAAATGCTGCAGGGGAGGTGGGCTTGGGGAGAGAAGGGGTACTTTGCATTCATCTAAGAAAAAGAAAACCCCAAACCAGCAACCTTTGAAGATGTTTTAATCATTTTATGTGAGTAAGGTTAGTTCAGTATGTAATAACAGGCTGTCTTGACGACAAAAGGCTGAATCAACACCGAACATGATTGGAATTATGCATGTCAATTATAATGAATCTCATTATGCAACACGAAAGTCTAATTCTATTGTAAAGGTCTGCAGTCTGCAGTCTTAAGGCTGATGTCAATGCCGAACAATAACTGCCCTCTCCTCAACCTCATAGCCATAAAGAATAAATATAAACCTCATTTCTGTAGCTTTTTAATATGCAAATTTCCTTGGGGTAGGGGAAAAGAGAGATTTCTTTTTTTAATTAAAAACAGAAAACTGCCCTTGTCTTAAAGCAGTCCATCATGTCCATGGCTTCTTTAGCTTTAACATTTCGCTTCCCACAGGAAAAACTGAAGTGGTGTTATTAAGTTCTCTCCTTATACCAAAATAAACCCCAAGAATGATAATTTCCCATATTGTACCAGCCCAGTATTACGTTTATCAAAATAAAATAAAAATTTACAAAGCTGTAGTGATTAGGCTCTAATTTGTAGCCAGAAGGTTACAGTAATAAATGCGATTAACAACACCTTTATGGAATTACAGAGTAGTAGGGGTACTGCTCTGTGTTTTGTTACAATTTGCTATTTTTCTCCATTATTTATTGCAAGTATTTTGACAGTTGCAGTTGAAACGTCTGGATTTGGGAGTTTATTTCGCAGCGATAAATACAAAGGTGGATTCTCCTTTGCGAACACGTGATTGGAATGCGGCTTGAGCTCTTAAATACTGTTCCATAATTCATTGTTAAACAGGGGATAACTTCAGCTGGAAGCAGGCATGTAAAAGGCATTTTTATTTGCTGAAGGAAAACACTGTTGTGACACTATGTGACTCCAGCGGATGGGGGTATGTCAGCAAATGGTAGTCAAATAAAATTCAAGACTGGGAATCTTCAAATTGCCACGTAGGAGGATTAGGTGAGCGCATTACCGTGGGGAAGCAACGTCTGCATGCCTTGCACTGAAACTGGCCTGTGGCCATTAAAGAATACTTTGCAGAATGCAGTACGATTAGTCAGTAACCTCTTGTGCTACTGGTTATTTTCAACAGACATTATGAAGAGGCGCTGCGGTTGACAGCAAAGCTTATAGGCATGAATTCCTCTGCTCCAGCAGATAGGACTTTTGAATGCAAAACAGTTACCAGGTCTGCATTGCAGTTCTGTAAGAGAATTCATGGCTTGGGGCTAGTTTACAAACAGACTTGTAGCAAAATGTCCGTTTGTAGCCGCTGTAAACTGAGTTTTTAAACTTGCCATTTAAAGCAAAATTGAAACAAGACATGTTGATTTCGAAAGAGCGGACCCAGAATTGCTTGGAACTCACACCTTCCTCACAGATCATGGTTATTTTCTTTTCCTTTTAAAAGACAGACAATAAACAAATTTTCAGGATCCTGAAAGAAACTTGCAGTTATTAGACCTAGGACAGTTATTCAATATGCAATTAGAACAACATACTGAATTTTCCTCATTTAGAATTTCTAGCAGCTTTCATGAGAAAAGTATGATTCAGACAGCTTTAGCAGCCTGAGAAAAGAAGTTCCTGAAGCTGGCCATAAAATTTATTGTCCTTTCTGGCTATGTCTGAAAATTTGTACCAACAGAATGTTACTATAACCATGAACAGCACAAGAAATGGCAAACCTGACTGGAGAAAGGATTAAAGATAGTAATCAGACAAATGTACAAAAAATACTCTCTTTCAGGTAAAAGGTAGCTTATTCTTGTTATTATTGTTACTGTCGTCTTCATTGGTGCATTTTGTCCTGAGCCAGTAGAAGGAAAAAAAATAAAAGAGGACAAACAGATTATTTCCTCGAAGACTCCGATTCCCTTTCAACTACTTGCAAAGATCTACGAGATCTTTGCTTATCACCAACTTTTTTGAATTAGTTTTGCGCTGCTTTTACGGAGCAAGAAGAGGATAGGACAGGAAATGAATGAAAAAAGATTAGCTGCTGTGCAGGATTGGATGGAAGACCTCCTATGAGAGAAAGAAAGGGAAGGGGGAGGTTTTCCAGTGCCAGAGGCACAAAAGGAAAGCAGGCAGCTGGAATTCATTGTAATCAATGGCCAACATAAACTGAGGGTGCCTGGGCTTGCTGTGGAAAGGGGCAGAAGGGAATGGGAGGGGTCTGGAGCATAGTGAACTTTAGGTCCATTTTGCACTGCATCCTCACAACTGTTTATACACCTCTATGGTGAGTGAAGAGTACTTACAGAACTCAGGTGGACTCTGCTCACATAGGAATTAGCACAACCATTGCAGAGTGTATGGATCAGGATTCAACTGTGCACTCACACCAGTGGTATCTGGAGACCAGTAACCAACGATGTAACCCTGGGTCCAGCCCTGTTTAACATCTCTATTAATGATCTGAATAATGGGGCAACATAACCTCCACATGTTTGCAGATTGCACAAAAACGGGAGGAGTGACTGATAAGCAAGAGGGTTGTCTTGGCATCCCAAGTGACCTCGACAGGCTGGAGAAACGGGCTGACAGGAACACCATGAAGTTCAACAAGGGGAAGTGTAAAGTACTGCACCAAGGGAGGAACAACCCTGGGCACCAAAACAAACTGGGAGTCACCTAGCTGTAAAGCTGCTTGACAGAAAAGGGCCTGGGTGTCCCAGGGAACATCAAGTTGAACTTGAGCCAGAAATGTTCCCCATTTTCAAAAAGGGAAAAAAGGAAGACCCAGGGAACTACAGGCTGGTCAGTCTCATCTCTGTGCCCAGCAAAATCATGGAGCAGATCCTCCTGGAAACTGTGGTCATGCACATGGAAAACAAGGAGGTGATTGGTGACAGCCAACATGGCTTCACTAAGGGCAAATCATGCATGACAAATTTGGTGGCCTTTTATGATGGGGTTACAGTGTTGGTGGCTAAGGGAAGAGCACCTGACTTCATCTGCCTGGATGCAAAGTATCTGACACTGTCCTGCACGACATCCTTGTCTCTAAATTGGAGAGACACGGATTTGACGGATGGACTACTTTATGGATAAGGAATTGGCTGGATGGTCGCACTCAAAGAGTTGCAGTCAACAGCTCAATGTCCAAGTGGAGATCAGTGACAAGTGGCACTCCTCAAGGGCTGGTATTGGGACCAGCACTGTTTAACATCTTTGTCAGCAACAAGAACAGTGGGATTCAGAGTGCCCTCAGCAAGTTTGCCAATGACAGCAAGCTGTGTGGCGCGGTTGACATGCTGGAGGGAAGGGATGCTGTCCGGTGGGACCCTGACAGTCTTGAGAGGTGGGCAAGTGTGAATTGCATGAAGTTCAGCAAGGCCAAGTGCAAGGTCCTGCACATGAGTAAGGGCAATCCCAAGCACAACTACAGGCTGGGCAGAGAATGGCTTGAGAGCAGCCCTGAGAAGGACTTGGGGGCATCGGTGGACGAGAAGCTCAACATTACCTTGCAATGTGCACTTGCAGAAAGCCAACCATGTCCTGGGCTGCATCAAAAGAAGTGTGACCAACAGGTCAAGGGAGGTGATTCTACCCCTCTACTCTGCTCTTGTGAGACCCCACCTGGAGTACTGCATCCAGCTCTGGGGTCCCCAAAATAAGAAGGACATGGAGCTGCTGGAGCAAGTCCAGAGGAGGACCATGAAGATGTTCAGAGGGCCGGAGCACCTCTCCTATGAAGACAGGCTGAAGAAGTTGAGCTTGTTCAGCCTGGAGAAGAGAAGGCTCTGGGGAGAACTAATTGCGACCTTCCCCTATCTAAAGGAAGCCTATAGGAAAGCTGGAGAGAGGCTGTTTAGAAGGACATGGAGTGACAGGACAAGAGGGGATGGTTTTAAACTGAAAGACGGGGGATTTAGGTTAGATGTTGGGAAGAAATTCTTTACTGTGAGGGTGGTGAGGCACTGGAACAGGTTGCCCAGAGATGTTGTGGCTGCCCCCTCCCTGGAAGAGTTCAAGGCCAGGTTGGATGGGGCTTTGGGCAACCTGGTCTAGTGGAGCATGTCCCTGCCCGTGGCAGGGCAGTTAGAACTAGATGATCTTTGAGGTCACTTCCAACCCTAACCATTCTATGATTGTATGATAATATAAAGGTGGCAAAAGGTATGAACTTCATTACTTCATTAAGTACTGCCAACAGGTAGAGGGTAGTGATTCTTCCCCTCTGCTCAGCACTCGTGACGCCACACTTTGTCCAGTTCTGGGCTCCACAGTACGAGAGAGACATGAACATACTAGACACAGTCCAATGAAGGGCCATAAAGAAGATTGAGGGACTGGAACATCCCTCCTATGAGGAAAGGCTGAGAGAGCTAGGACTGTTCAGTCTGGAGAAGAGAAGGCTCCGGGGAATCTTATCAATGTATACATATACCTGAAGGGTGGATGCAGAGAGGATGGAGCCTGGCATTTTTCAGTGGTGCCTAGAGACAGGACCAGAGGCAATGGGCACAACTTAAAATTCAGGATGTTCCCTCTGAACATCAGGAAAACTTTTTCACTGTGAAAGTGACAAAACACTGGCACAGGTTACCCAAAGAGATTGTGGAGTCCCCATGCTTGGAGGTAATAAAAACCTGTCTGGACACAGTCCTGGGCAATGGGCTCTAGGTGGCTCTGCTTGAACAGGGGGATTGGACAAGTTGACCTCCAGAGCTTCCTTCCAACATCAACCATTCTGTGATTCTGTGATTTTCTTACTGAATCAGCCAAAGCTCTTCCTAACTCAGCTGCTTCAGGTGGTTTTCTTTATGCCTATGGGGATCATGGTCAGCATCCCACCACTGACTGTCTTCATGAAACTCATGAGTTAGAAGAATCAAAGTGTGGATTTACTTGGGAAAGAGGGATTGGAGGTAGGTAACAGTACACTTTTTTCCATCGGTGTCACCAGCTTCATATTTCTGAGGTATCATTTGTGTATGTAGCAGTGCACATGCTTCCTTTTCTAAACTCCGCCTTATTTTTCCTCTCTCTTCCCATGGGGAGCTGCTGGACAGCATGCTGCCTGTCTGTCCTAAATTTCATTCTCTGCTCACTATATCGCTCTCTCTGAATGCAGACACGAGGAAAATGAGCCACTCTGTTTACCGGTAACCTCGCTAATACATCTGTGGCACAGTGTGGGTGAGGACTTCACCTCACGGCTGGCACCAGTGTATGATGCAGCCTATTGCAGACTGCAGTAAGTGTGCATGGAGTCAGCAGTGGGGAGAGGTGATTCATGAACAGCAGCAATCACTTTCCTTTTTCTCATGCTTTACCTCTATATACAATATGGAAAACAGAAAAATCAGAGACAATTACCATGTCATTTCCACTTACAGCTAATAGGTTGCAGAGCTAGAAAACCTATTGGAGTTTAGCGTGCTCCCAGATGCAGTGCCAGAGACCTGCATTGTCCAAGAGACTCTGCAATCATGACAGGTCCCAAAAGCAGGAGGAGCACAGAGGAATACTAGCAAAGCACTGGAGGGTTCTGGGCATCCATGCACCAGGTAGGCAACAAAGGCAACAAAGGCAACGAAGTCTTGAGATTCCTTATCTGGGATGACTTGAACATTGCCTCAAGACCTGGTTTGGGTTTGCCACCAAACAGCATCACTGCATGACAAGTGTGGGCCCATGCCCATGCTTGAAGTGCAAATAATGATCTTGCCGAAGTATAGGGAATGGATTGGAGTATTAGAAGGACGTTCTTGGATTATATTTTTTTTTCTAGCATTTTTGTATATCAAAAATCAGCTACAATAATGATGTCTGCAGTTCTCTGGGGTTACTATACTGTAATATCTCACTTTGGAATCTGGAAAGCTATTGCTAGCACATGAATCTTTAAGGAGCTGTAAGAGGCATCTGGAGACAAAAGTGGTCTCCTAGAAAGGGTAGCTACTACCTGAAAAAGTAATTATAATTTTCTGTCAAACGGAAACTATCATTATCAACCAGTGAATGCTTGCATTGTCAGCAGCAGGTGTCAGGTACTGCACATCCAGATCTTTGGTTGCTTCCTGATTCTATCTTCTCCTAGGTAATAATTTATTTTTACACACACATTGTTGTACTGGAAATAAAAATAGAGTGCAGGGTTCTGTGGTCTGTGAAGCTTTCCTTCTGTCGCATAAACGAAGCAATGCACAAGCCAGGTAAGTGGTGGTAAACTAGCCAGAGGATTCCCCAGGGAATACCTTGTGCATGGGGACTCTTTCCCAAGATCAGGCTCCCAAGGCTCGTGGTTTTCTGAACACATGTTCTAAAAACAAGTCAAAGGCATAATAGTATCTGCAGTGACAAAGCATGAAGAAAGGGCAGACTGTAATGAGGCACCAGAGCAGACAACTCTTTTTGGTGCAAAGAGCCATCAGACTTTTGGGTAAAATAAATGTACTATCCCTGTAGGAAGCAGGACACCCCAGTAATTAGGGAGTCCCACGCTTTGGACATCTACGTGCCCAGACTTGTTCTGCCGCAGGCTGCCTCTGTGACCTCTGATGTGTCATTTAAGGCCTAAATCCTCCAAGTTTTTTATACACATTACCTTTGCTGAACTCCAGTTCTGGATGGCCCCCAGAGTTGATGTTTTGGAAGCCTGGCAGCTTGCATGTGTAATCTTCAGTCTAATAAAAGATCTTAGCCAGTCGATAGGGAAGCAAAGGGTGTCTGTCACTGCCTAAAGAGGCAGCACTTTAATACAGAGCTGGGTACAGGCTTGAACAGGAGGGATGGGTGGGGATGGACTGTGGGGCAGCTCTGCTGCTTCCCTCCGCTAGGAGTGCAGACCCCACAGCGACCAGTGGTGGTGGGGAGGAGAGGGGGAGTGGGAAGGGGGATGTTGTACATCTGCTTCCTTCTCCAAGAACGCCTAGGTCAGTCTAATAGGCTTTAAAATATTGTCCACATGAGAAATATATTTGCCTCCCCGAGTGTGCACTTAGTTTACAGTGAGCTAACTAGGTTTATTCGTCATATTTTCCTACCAGACGTGTGGTACATTGCATTGCTATTCAGAAAAACCTATTACATCTATTACGATATATACACATACACGCCAGCGAACTCTTCAATGTGCAGTGATCTTTTTCAGTTTAATAAATAGCAACACAAGAATTATCGGCTCTTTGGGTTTTAATCTGTGAAATGCAGTTGGCAGAACTGCTTAGCACAGGTTTTTATTTTTAGTTTTATGGATATTTGATTATAGGCAAATGAAGACCATCAAGGATATACGTATGGTAATTATGGAGATGAAAGATTTTAATTCAAGAAAATAATCTTTGGTTACAAAAATTACAGCTTTAACATTCTGATTAGGCAAAACATCCACATGATGAAGCTCTTGCTGTCCATTTTATATAGATGGAACAGAGTGTAGGTGCTTAAGAAATAGTAATTATGAAGACTTTGAGCTGAGACATCTGGATCCAGCCCTGCAACAAAGCAGAGAGTTTAGGGCATGCTCTGTGTTAACCTCTTATTGGGCAAACCGATGAGTTCTAGCCCACCTTTCAGGTTTGCTTTTCAGAAATTAGGGGACATATTTTGACAATTATTTTTGAGAAACACACTTCTTGTAAAACAAAATTGTTCTCATCGCAATGGTCACAACATAGCTGTAAAACTGCAGGTGGGAATGTTCCTGGAGAAAGGGAAAAGGGAACAGTGGGTAAGTAAAATGCATATTGTATAGATAAAACACAAAAGTATTCACTGAGTGTATAAATAATTGCTATTACTGATAGCTGTCCTGTTCAGTTTCTCAAAGGTACTTCTCAAACCAGCAATCATATTGAAACAAAGTATTTACTAATTCTGATCTCTCCTCACAATCGCTGTGTTAGATTGTGATTTGCAAGCAAATAGTACAGTACAATATATGAAAGTAAAAAAAAAAAAGATGAAATCCCTACAGAATTGATGTGTGAACACGAAGCTATTGAATGATGATTTATGCCTGGAATAATCGCTGCCATGAGCCCCTTTGGAGCATGCAGCTGGAATTAGAATTCCTGAGAAGGAATCCTAAGCAAAGGGCTGCAGCAACAGCAAGATCTGTCTTTTTCTTTTTTTTTTTTTTTCCCTTTTTTTCCTAAAGAACAAAACCAGCCTGTCTCTCCCTGTCTGGATGGAATGGTACTGTCCCAGACAGAAAGGTCCCCATAGGCCAAGCTATTCATGAAGCACCAGGCTGCCGGGAGTTCCAAGCTATGGCAGGGACGGGGAGCAAAACCAGGCAAACAACTGCAGTGCCCGCATGACAATTAGCGTGGCACAGATTGGCTTTGCTTGCTGGTCCTGAAGGAAGAGAGAGAGAAAGGGAGGAAGAGAAAAGAGAGAGAAAGAGAAAGAAGAGACAGAAAGAAAGAAGACAAAGAGAGAAAGAGAAGACAAAGAAAGAAGGAAAAAAAAAGAAGAATTAGGACTACATAAGGCAGGATTTCAAGACTTCAAAATGAATCATGAGTAAAATGATGAGGCAGCAAATCCGTCTTTTTCCTAAGTTATTTTGTAAAGTGATAAAAATGTTGTTTATTATTTTGCTTTATAGAATATTCAAAATCATTTGCTAAATAAATGTGTGAATAAATTCACTGAGCGTAATGAAGGTTCCCTGGCTGGCTATGTCTCTGAGTGCCTTTCTCTTTTTTTAGGCCTTTTGTAACTGTTTTCTGAAAATGTTTATGAAGACCACAATTGCACTTGCACTTCTTTGACCAAAGGATTCATTTTAACAGATTCAAAAATCCCTATAAATGAGGACAACACCAAAGAGAGTAGGTGTAAGCGAATTTACTGAATATGCTTCAGTGTGTCAGTAATAAAAACATTTTTCAGGATAGCATTGCAGGGTGATGTATGGGGTTTTATGCACATCACCGCTAGTAAAACCAGCAGGAATAATCAATGTATATATCTGCATGCTGAAGGGGAATAGGAATGGCTAGGAACCACCCTCACATCATGTCTGCTGAAAAAGCACGTCGTTTTTTCAACAAGGGAAAGAGATTTTTTATCATCATGAAAAATCATGTCTATGAGAAGTGACTCCTTAATTCTAATTTGGATTATTTTATTGGTACTCCAGTCTGAAAAACAGTCATCATTCCCCTGTTTCTTCCCACCCCCTCACACTCTACTATTCATGATTTTCCTGTCATGCAGACATCCCAACTGTTTTCTCTCCTTTATTATTTTATTCCACATTTTACAGAGCACTGGATTTTCACTTTTGGTTAATGTAAACAAAGAGATCAGCTTAAATTTCCCGTGATCAACAATTGTTTAAAACATCCTTATGATGGGTTTCTTAGTCTTTAAAAGCTTTCACCTTTTAGAATCTTTAAGACTGACTAACCATTATTACCCTATGTATATAATCACAATAAAAGCTTTGCAGAAAGAAGAGTACCAAAATGCTTGGCAAACCAAACCAACCTAAGAAAATAAACCTATGAAATAATATATATGCCAAATACATGCATACAAATTCATATGCATTCATATACAGATGCATCTATACATGCATATATGGAATTTTATATAGACATTTATATATAAAGGCTTTTTTTTTTTTTTTTTTTTTTTTTTTTTTTTNNTTTTTTTTTTTTTGTGCTTGATACCCTATATCACTGTTGACTTCCTTGGATATCTAATAATACATGGCAACTCTCTGAGTTTGGCCCTTCGTGACATTTCAGGTTGCATCTGTTGTTTCATTTGGTTTCTATGCCCCATGCGGACTGAGTTGCTCCAACTGATCCTGTCACTATTTACCCCACCTAAGGCCTGGCCTCCATCACCTTCAGTGGGGAGGCAAAATGGGAAGTCTTTCTGAAAAATCAGTCAGATTGATGCTTAGAAGCCAAATGTCTTAGTGTCACACGCAGTGTTACGCTGCATAAGGGCAGGTTCACATGGTCAAGTTGACAGGGTCTGCTGGCTCACTGACTCTGGGCTTCCCTTCTCCATCCTGGGTGCATGCTGATGTCCTCTCACTCAGGCTGGCTCTGCTGCCTATCTGGCCCTGCACCAGAATGACTCCTGGCAGGACAACCCCCAGAAGTAATGGTCTGGTTCAGAGGGTCATGGCCAATGGGTTGTGCTCTTCCTGGAGGATGCAACAAGGTAGGTACCATCGGATCCTTCCTTGGACCTGTGCTGCTTAACATCATTGTGAATGATCTGAAAGAGGTGACAAAGGACACCCTCGTTAAGTCTGCAGATTACATGAAATCGAGGGGACCATTCAATACGACCAGTGGCAGGGCTGCCATCCAGAGGGACCTAGACAGACTGGAGAGATGGACCAACAGTAACCTTGCACAATTCAGCAGGGACAGGTTGTGCATCTGGGAAGGGTCTCTTGAAATGATAAAGGCCGGGGAAGAGACTACCTGGGAAGCAACTCCGGGGAAAGGGTCCCGGGGGCCCTGGAAGCTGGGCAGGAGCTTAGGAAAGACTCTATTACTCCACTATACCTTCACATATCATTATTCCTACCAAGGGGCTGGGAAAAATGACTGGATGTTTTTCTGGAGCTGGAATTGTGAATAACAACTGAATGTTTCCCTGGGTTTCTTTCTAATTTCATGAATATAAGTGCACAGAAGAAGGAAGATCTTAGTCCCTCTGTTCCGTAGTCTTTGAAGAGTGTTGAAGTCCTGGGGTATTGAAGTCCTCACTGTTTGTTTGTCTTCACCCCATAAATACACCGGGTTTTTCTGTAACTGTTACCTGTTATAAATTATTATTTAATCAACCATTATTCCACCTGCATTTTTTTTTATAGGTTGTAATTTCATGTCTGATTCCAAGCCATTAAATAAAATATAAAAAGAGAAACTTGGCTGAAAATTGACCAGCAACAGATAAGCAATTCTTCTTATTAGTATTTTCTCCATATGTTCTGTGATGTCTCAGTTGTTTTTTAATTCATTTCATACATACATATTTTATGAAGTGCTAATTTTTAATCAGAATATTGTGTAATACTAAGTCAAACTAAGTCAAACTCCAAGAAACTAGAGAAATTTTATTATGCCCATTCAGTTCTCTGTACCAGCTAAACTGTCAATGAATAACATCTTGTCAATAACAAGCATATCACATGCTGATGAATCACTTTGACTTTTAATTTTAGACTACACCTTTTCCTGCAAAACATACATAGAGAACAGATTTTTTCCTCCTTCATAATGTCTACTCTGGCTACTTGAAGCCCAGTCCCTCCCTGTAAGGTTGATGGATGAGTAACTCAACTCAGAATCTAAATGGAGTTTCTTGAACTATAGGATGGCCAGGCCAGCCTCCTGCCACCTCTATTTCCAGTAAGTATTTCCGCACAAGAACATTTTCTTCTATCTTAACATCTTGTAAGAAATGAAGTCAATTAGAGTAGCACAATGAGATGGGTTAGATGTTAAGCTTGTGGAGGAAATATTTTGATATGGTTCCTCTCTTCCAAATTACCTCTCATCTTCCTCTTTTCTTTTCATCCTCCTCCAAGCAATATGATACACAATAGATGAAATAGATGAGTACGTTCTTTGTGACTCAGAACCTCCCTAAGAGAAAAGGGAAATGTCTGTTTTAATTTGCTGTGAGAATATACTTACTCAGCACAACCTCATGCCACTTCTCACTTCTTTCCTGGCCTATGGTCTTCATCTAGCTGCTCCTCCACTCCTTTCCTCCAGGACTGAGTTAGAAGCTGTTAGCACTGCCTTTCCTAATTAGAGGTTTTGTGGTACAGCCTACAGTGACAGAAACTGGCTTGTATTTACTCATGCTATACGTAACACATCTCCAAAAGAATCTGAGAAACGATTTGTCATAGCCAGGCTGATTAAACATTACCACTTTCAGGGCAGCCTCTTCTATCTTCCACGGAGACTTGATGGTCATAAACTACATTGACAGTTGTGGAATAAAACACATATTAAGAAAGCTTTCCATTGAAACCAAGTCACAGCCCTTTAGCTGAAAACAAAGATTTTGATATTTACATCTTGTAAGAGCCAGAAGTCCACAAGCATGCTTTCCCATGTAACACCTGGAAATACCTCCANCAACTGATCCTGTCACTATTTACCCCACCTAAGGCCTGGCCTCCATCACCTTCAGTGGAGAGGCAAAATGGGAAGTCTTTCTGAAAAATCAGTCAGATTGATGCTTAGAAGCCAAATGTCTTAGTGTCACACGCAGTGTTACGCTGCATAAGGGCAGGTTCACATGGTCAAGCTGACAGGGACTGCTGGCTCACTGACTCTGGGCTTCCCTTCTCCTCCATCCTGGGTGCATGCTGATGTCCTCTCACTCAGGCTGGCTCTGCTGCCTATCTGGCCCTGCACCAGAATGACTCCTGGCAGGACAACCCCCAGAAGTANCAAAATGACTGCTGGCAGGACAACCCCCAGAACTAATGGTCTGGCTCAGAGGGTCATGGCCAATGGGTCGTGCTCTTCCTGGAGGATGCAACAAGGTAGGTACCATCGGATCCTTCCTTGGACCTGTGCTGCTTAACATCATTATGAATGATCTGAAAGAGGTGACAAAGGACACCCTCGTTAAGTCTGCAGATTACATGAAATCGAGGGGACCATTCAATACGACCAGTGGCAGGGCTGCCATCCAGAGGGACCTAGACAGACTGGAGGGATGGACCAACAGTAACCTTGCACAATTCAGCAGGGACAGGTTGTGCATCTGGGAAGGGTCTCTTGAAATGATAAAGGCCGGGGAAGAGACTACCTGGGAAGCAACTCCGGGGAAAGGGTCCCGGGGGCCCTGGAAGCTGGGCAGGAGCTTAGGAAAGACTCTATTACTCCACTATACCTTCACATATCATTATTCCTACCAAGNCATAGATACACCGGATTTTTCTGTAACTGTTACCTGTTATAAATTATTATTTAATCAACCATTATTCCACCTGCATTTTTTTTATAGGTTGTAATTTCATGTCTGATTCCAAGCCATTAAATAAAATATAAAAAGAGAAACTTGGCTGAAAATTGACCAGCAACAGATAAGCAATTCTTCTTATTAGTATTTTCTCCATATGTTCTGTGATGTCTCAGTTGTTTTTTAATTCATTTCATACATACATATTTTATGAAGTGCTAATTTTTAATCAGAATATTGTGTAATACTAAGTCAAACTAAGTCAAACTCCAAGAAACTAGAGAAATTTTATTATGCCCATTCAGTTCTCTGTACCAGCTAAACTGTCAATGAATAACATCTTGTCAATAACAAGCATATCACATGCTGATGAATCACTTTGACTTTTAATTTTAGACTACACCTTTTCCTGCAAAACATACATAGAGAACAGATTTTTTCCTCCTTCATAATGTCTACTCTGGCTACTTGAAGCCCAGTCCCTCCCTGTAAGGTTGATGGATGAGTAACTCAACTCAGAATCTAAATGGAGTTTCTTGAACTATAGGATGGCCAGGCCAGCCTCCTACCACCTCTATTTCCAGTAAGTATTTCTGCACAAGAACATTTTCTTCTATCTTAACATCTTGTAAGAAATGAAGTCAATTAGAGTAGCACAATGAGATGGGTTAGATGTTAAGCTTGTGGAGGAAATATTTTGATATGGTTCCTCTCTTCCAAATTACCTCTCATCTTCCTCTTTTCTTTTCATCCTCCTCCAAGCAATATGATACACAATAGATGAAATAGATGAGTAGGTTCTTTGTGACTCAGAACCTCCCTAAGAGAAAAGGGAAATGTCTGTTTTAATTTGCTGTGAGAATATACTTACTCAGCACAACCTCATGCCACTTCTCACTTCTTTCCTGGCCTATGGTCTTCATCTAGCTGCTCCTCCACTCCTTTCCTCCAGGACTGAGTTAGAAGCTGTTAGCACTGCATTTCCTAATTAGAGGTTTTGTGGTACAGCCTACAGTGACAGAAACTGGCTTGTATTTACTCATGCTATACGTAACACATCTCCAAAAGAATCTGAGAAACGATTTGTCATAGCCAGGCTGATTAAACATTACCACTTTCAGGGCAGCCTCTTCTATCTTCCACGGAGACTTGATGGTCATAAACTACATTGACAGTTGTGGAATAAAACACATATTAAGAAAGCTTTCCATTGAAACCAAGTCACAGCCCTTTAGCTGAAAACACAGGTTTTGATACTTACATCTTGTAAGAGCCAGAAGTCCACAAGCATGCTTTCCCATGTAACACCTGGAAATACCTCCACTGGGAAATGCAAAGTGTGGGTTAGATTCAGTATCTGACATGCCATTTTCACTGACGGTGAAGTTAAGTGTAAACAAAAGTATATTTTTTAAAGTTTTGACAAAAATATTATGCATGCACTTTCCACTGTCTGACTTGGGACATCAGGGATAGGTTCATCCATTATTTTATTTACCACCATAACACTGATTGCCAGAGGCATATTTCTCAGTAAAACAACTTCAGAAAGCTAATTATGGGTGACGTGACAAAGACTAAACCCCTGGCAACTTGGATGCATCCCCAAGGAAATAGTAATTTAGTACCATAGCAGACTATTCTGTGCTAATTGTCTTGGATCTAACTACAGTTAGAGGCAATGTGATGTCTGTGATTCCTGAAAAGTCATATCCTCTTCCTTCTTTCAGACTCTGCAGCAGGTTGATCTGAGACTCCCATCCTGCAGCTGTTTAATGGAATCCCTTGCTGCTGTGGTCTCCATCCATCCAGCATTTAAAAACTACTGCAGAATTTGCACCCCAGATGCTTTTACAGTCAAGTAACACCAATCACTTGAAAATTTGCTGCTTTGATTTCCTTTGAAGGCTCCTATCAGCACAGAAACAACCGTAGCTTAATCACAGTTTATTTGAAAAAGAAGAACACATATTTACTTTGATTACATTTTTGAGTTCCTGAAGGCCAGATCCTGTTCCCACTGGTGTCTGTGGCAAAAACTCCCATTAACTTCAATGGCAACAAAAGCAGCCACTTAGTTTGCATAATTTGCAGAAAGTAAATATTTTAACACTTGTTATCTCTGATATTTAAGTAGCTAATAAAAATGTGCATGTAAAACTGATTCATATTTATTTAAGCTGGTAAAAAAGTGACTTTCAAACAGGACAAAATACTGGGTAAAAACATTCTGTAAATGAAGGCTCAATCCATAAAGAAATTTTTTTTCCTCTTTTCTTTCCCCATAGTAGAGCATATGCTTTTTAATAATGTCACAGAAATATAGCTGTGAACACTGAAAATAAATAAAATGTACTTATTATGGAGATAAAATGATGCATAATGACTTCAGGTCCTGAATTCTTCCACTACAACACATGCATATATGTTTCCATAAGGAGAAGGTAAATTGACAAACTATTCTACTTGAGCTTATTTCTGCAAAAACCATCTCAGCCCAGTTCCTAATATGCTATTTATCCATTAAAGAATGTTGCTATAGTTACAATATCTATTGCAAAAATAGTCTGGTAATATGAGAGGGTAGATGAAGAATGCAGAACAAATGAGCTTTCATATTTCTAGTGCTTGTATTTTTTTACTTGTACATGAAAGTTAAAAACTTGTAGTTAAAAAACCCTTTACTGCTGGCTCTGTTTTGAATTAAAGCCTTAGAACAGTCCTTTGTACTCAGCAGACCTATTTTCTTGTACATCTGGTATTACAGGAGCTAACTTCTGTGACTCAAATAAAGACTCCAGTATAAGGGTTTAACTAAAATTTTCACTGCAGGAATTGTATGAGTGATTACATAGCAAGATCAAAGCATCAAGATTTGCCTTAGTCATTCCAGATCCCATTTAGAAAATCAGAAGGTGGAAACACATTTTTTACTGATAAAACAAGCAAAACAGGGAATTGCACACTGTCAATTTTACACTGTCATGTTTCAGCCCACAGCTACACCTTGGCTGTGTTTCACATGAAAACATACTAGATGTCTGGGATCTCCTCACCCTAAATGAGCCTTGGTGAAATCCTTTAACTGTATAGGAGAGTACCTACACCACAACCCAACTGCTTCGTCTTGTGGTAGTTTTGCAGCAGAATTACAATATGCAGCATAGTTATGTCTAAGCAATGTGTAGATAGATGCAGTGGTTTGCCAAACTCCTGCTAACTTTAAACAGCTCTCCTGTGTAAAGAGAATTTTTTCTACATAAGAAAATAATCCAAAAGTAATAACTCCTGTCTAAAAATTGTGTAACTGGACTGTGTTTTACAACTTCTGGAGTAAAATCTGCACAACCGACTCCAGTGTAAATTGAACTAGGATTAGATTCTTCTTCCAAATAAAACAGTTATGATGTGAGTTATAGGGTTTAACTCGGAATAGGATGGAGCCCTGGACAAATTCCAGAAAAGTCAGTGTAGTTACATCAGTCTTAAAACCAGTTTGATATCAAAGACTTTTTTTCCTCTGCGAAGTTTTTGCAATCGTTATGTTTATCAGCTGAAAAAAAAAAGTGGTTGCGACAATGTTGCTCCCAAAGTAATCTTGAGTACTTTGACCTTTTCCAGCAGAGAAGAGAAACTAGAAGGCGTATAAGTAACATCTCACTTTTGGCTAACCGCAATAAAATCTCATCCAGAAAAGGCTATCTCACTTTCTACTGGAATGTCACCTGCATAAGTAAGCATTGGGGATATCTGGGTTTTAAACACTCATATTCATGGTCCTGACATAAGAAAGAAAAAAAAGTCCTAAAGTGAGGCTGTATCTATGTTATCAGATAATTCAGCTGCTCAGCTCATCCCCTGGGGCTTGATCATGGCACTGCATGGGACTGCCAGTCCCACTGTGATCTCTGTCTCGGAGAGACCACACTTAGTTGTCTCACAAATAAAGTCCAGGCTGGGTTTGTGTTTTCCCCGGGCTCATACCACTGGGTGTTAGGAACGAGAGTGCACAGGAGACAACCCAGGGCAAACACTAGGCATGTGAGAACAGGGCAGTCAGCTCTAAAAAAGGACACGCTTGCCATGGGAATATATGTCTCTTTGCAGCCCTTGTTTTGGAGGTATGATCATTTACTGGGGCAGATGCATTTAACAGTGTAGATGTAAGCTGTTGATTAGTCAGAATTTACTCTCTCAGGGCTAAGAGACTTACGAAGGCTGCTACCTTAGCCCCTGAGCCTGCTCTGTTTGCCAGCAGTTGCGTCTGAAGTTTGGCTGCTGTGATTATCCGAAGGTATTAGCTCAGCTGAAAGAAGTATCTTTTGCCCAGCTCCTGCCCAAGCCTGGCTGAAATTCACAACCCCCTGCCTGTATCACCAGAAAGGCCCAAGTCACAGTAACTATGCCACGTGAAATGTCTTTGGCAGAACGAACAGCAGCTGCTGTCATTGGGGTGTTTAGCTGGTTATGCTTGTCTCTTAGAGCTTCATGGAAGAAAGGAATGTCATGCCTTTGGTTTCTTATAGAGATGCCCTAACCACAAATCAGTGAACAGGGCTTAGGTACATAAATGCTCCACCATTGTTACCGATGGTGTGTCCATCATGCCCCTGAGAAAGGGACAGAGCAAGGCAGAAAAAGCGTGGTTAGGTCTCAAGATATTCACTTGATAGAGCTTGACATAATATACACATTTTAGCAGCGGGCTGTGTAACGCAGAATGCACAAGCAATCTTGAGGACAAATTTTAGAGCGAGAATAAAGAGCTTTGGAGGCATTTTGTGTAAGAGAAAATATGTCTGCAGAAGGGGACAGTTGATTCCTCACTAGTAAAGTCATTGAAAGAATAGTATTGTGTAGGATGGTGAGCCATTAGACAAACATGTTCAGTTATTAAGTCTAAGTCTGTATTTGGCTCCAGGGATTGGAAAAGTTTGTTTGTATTTTATCTGAAAAAGTCAGCATACCCTATAAAACCCCAATTAAGCAGTTAGCACGACCCTGTATTACCTGTTGTATGCACAGTTCGGATCTTCCAATCTAGTGCTGTAGGGAGATCCCTCAAGCATCACCAGTGGAAGTGAGGGACAGTCTGCTTAGCTTAAACATAGTACTCTGCCAATAAATCTGCACAGCTTTTGGAAACTGTGCAGATATCTCTGGATGGTACTGTATGGCGCTCATCCATTGGCTGGTTTCTCTATTGTGTCCCCTTTGTGAAGGTGCCGGATGCGAGGAGAAAACTGTGAGATAAAGTGAAACTAGCTATGAATGTTCTTAAGCATCTGCTGTTGGTCCTCGCTGGTGGACTGGTGGTGTGCTAGCTAAATCTGACCTCTGCTATGACAGTTTTGTGCTCTCTCCCCGAAGTCTGAATTCACCAAAGTCAAATCAACAACAAACCTGAATGATGGCACACCTCCGCTGTCAAACTTTCCAGGCTAAGCTTCAAGGCTCCTGTCAGGCTTTGTCTCCTGTGTGTTATCTACTAAATATATACAAATGTTCCCTCACCACCCACCTGTTGACTGCCTCACCTCC
Organism: Psophia crepitans; assembly: GCA_013399095.1. Lineage (NCBI taxonomy): Eukaryota > Metazoa > Chordata > Aves > Gruiformes > Psophiidae > Psophia > Psophia crepitans. The sequence continues at coordinate 198,277 of VWZZ01006946.1, forward strand.
TACTAATCCAGAAACTACCCAAAGGACACTTCATTCTCTCTTGGTATATTAGTAACTTATTATTAGTTTAACCTGCACTTACAACATTTCAACATATCTAAAATCTATATGCCAGAACCTCTAAGCCATTTCAAATGATTTTTTTTTTCCAAATAATAGCCAATGTTAGACAAAGCACTAAGAATTCTGTCAACTTCATATGCCCTGTGTTCCTGCATTTACAGATTACTTAATGTGAATAAAGGATAAATGCCAATAAAATAATTCTCTAATCTTTAATTTGTAATTCTTTTTCTTAGTTAGATTTATAATATTTTTCTTGTAGTGTTTGCTGATCCTGTCAGGGAAGCCAATGAACCCACTGAACAAGAAATACAAGCCCCTCCTATTTTAATACAAAATTCTTTATAAAACTATTGATACTATATTTAATGATTCTGAATCACCTAAATGATTGTCTGTAATTTTGACAACATATTTCATATGAACTGAATACACCCACTGTTTCACATTAAGATTTAGGATTTGTGACCTCCATTATTTAAATGTTCTTAGGAGCTACTACTCTGCTTTACAAAAACCGTTACCTTCAAGTCTCAGATCTTCCCAAACCAGCATGGTTTCATTATCAGCACAGTTCACTAGTTAGACACCGCTCTGTTATCACTGCCAGACCTCACCAGCTGTATTTTCTCATTTGGTTCCTTTTCTTGATCTTCAGTTTCAGTACCATCTGAGGTGGGACCCAGCTCAGGGACTTCTGCGTGGGACCCAAGAAGCACCACTCTACAAGCGGTTATTAAATCTGATTTCTGGGCCTGAGGCACCTCTGATCACTGTTCAGCTCTGAGCCATCTTCCCATGTTGAGTACCTCTGACAGCTGTTTCTCACAGAACTGACACTTTGCTGTAGATGGCTACAAAAGCCACTGAGGAGTGATATGTGTTAAACCTTCTCCTCTACCTGAAAGGGTCTGGAAGAAGGAAGTGGGCTCCTTTCTAATGAAGCAGATTGCTAGACTGCAATCTTTCACCATTATCTAACAGAGACCATATTCTGATGAGAATCACGGTTGGAAAAACATGGGAAGTGGCATAATCAGAGATACTTAGTGACGTCTGCTCCAAGGTGGCAAGAGGATGAATACAAACTACCTTAGGTAAATCTACATTAGGCACCTTTTATGTAGCATTCTAGAAATAGACAATGAGCCACTGGATCAAAGAATGTGAACAAAAATTCATGGGAAACATAATAGGAATTTATGTGCTTGACAGGAGATGGAAATCCTGGCTTTCACTCAAAGCAATGCATCACACCAAAATGCACACTGCGGAAAGGATTGCAGCCCAGCCTCTTGGACGAGCTTCCTTCCCAGAGAGCCTGGGACAGACAAACTTTGCCTGTCAGGCCATGCGCAAATTCTTGTTTCTTTCTTGATACCAGGTACTGCAAGTAACAGCAGGGCTACCATGCCAGGCAACTCCTATCCCCTGCTCCGAGGAGGAACATCGGCAGCAGTGGCAGCTAGCACTGACATTGCTGGGCTACTGTGTGACCCAGCTCATCCGCAGTCCCCTCCCTTCAGCGTTCATCCTGTGCTGTGACAACGGCATGGCTGAGGAGCTGGTGCTATCTCCTACGCGCAACTATTTCCAGAACTCCAGTATCGGAGCATGTGGTTTTTTGCTCCCAGCACTACACTGATTCTGGCACACTGCTGATAGTGTTAGAAAGTAGTCTCACATGCTGCCCTTCTCTTCAGCTCAAGAAGCATTTAATTACTCCGCTCAACAAGCCTGAACAAAAGTATTTAAGAACAGTCAGAGAAATTAAGCTTATATTATAGAAAACATGCAGAAATAAAAATGAAAAGCTAATGTTTGAAAGCTTCCTAAAGTCAGGACAGGCTGTCTATGTACTTTACTTCCATTTCTCTAAAAGAGATAAAGAGAGCAGAAAAAGGTTTTCCAACCTACGAACAATTAGTTTTCCATTCATCTGCTGTTGTTAGTTTCCTGTAGACCTTTGTTCATTTACATGAGCTAAATAAAAAAATTATTTGGACATTGGCATATGAAGGGACTAGGGTTTGACATCATTCTTTCAGACAAGAGATCACATTTAGTATCAAAAAACTTTTCAAATAAATCTATTGTTTAAATATAGAACAATTTGTCCTTTAATGGTTGGATGCTTGAGGAACCTGCCCGGTGATTTGCACTAGATAGTCTCTTCTCTTTCCCATGTAACCAAGCATCCTCGCTGGCATTCCTTTTGCATCAGCTCCCTGAGGCTAGCTGTCCCCTCCAAGAGTCGGAGACTGCTGCAGAGGTACAAAGGTTTACTGCTATACAGCAACAGTCAGTGAGAGGGTTGTTTTCTGTCCCTTCAGGAGCTGTGACTGACTCACAGGGATCTGTTTCTACCTTGACCTCATTGTGAACTATTTTTCAATTTCATCTAAAACAGTTCACTCTCTATATATTAATTAAACTCCTACACTGCAGTGATATTCTCTTTGTAAGGATACAGAAAGGTGGAGAAAGCTTCTGCTTCAGAGTCAGATGAAAGGTTAGAGAAGATTTCCCTGTCCATTCTCTCTTGGCTGTGTGGGCTACAAGTCTCTCTGACTTTTCTGGCAAATGCTTTTTATGAGATTAAAATTGCCATTGGTTTTTGAGTCATTGTGTTACGACAGCACTGCAGTTTAGCAGGACTTTGCTATTGCCGTGGAAGTGTGGGAACATCAGGAAGATCAGAACAAAGGCGGATTTAGAATAGACTGAGGATATAAAAATCTATTAAAGACCTTCTCTCTTTTCCTCCGAGTGAAAAATCAATGAAGTGGTATAAGCCAGATAGCACAAAATGTACAACTCCTAGACCTCCAATTTATGTACAAAGTGACCTTGACCTATTCTGCAATTTCCTATCATTAATTTATTATGTACCTCTCCTAACCATATCACTACAAACCACAATGAAAAACAAAACTTAAGAGCTGGAGGTGTTTCCTTTCTTTTAAAGAAGCAGACTTAGTATGGAGTAAAAGAATGTAAATTATTATTTGCAACAAAGGGGAAAATATTTTTATTCACAATTCATAGTCAGACTAAATAATGATTTATCATCTAGAAGCTAGTTGCAGAATGCATTTAGGGATCATATGACCCTGAACTTTCTGAAAACATTATTACTGTCTGTACTTTTCTACCTTTAGCTTCACAGTGCCTTCTGTGATATTTTCATGAGTACACGATCATAATGAAAACAGGAAAAAGGCAATGTGAAACGTTTGCCAGTCACATTTAGTTCTTCTAAAAGAACTAAGTACATCACATTGTCAGTCATAGCTCAGTTTATTATTGCAGTTTTTACTGCAAGCAGAGGAAGATAATACTTTCCTCTTGTATTGGTCAGGTAAGACACAGAAGTTAACTGTGTGAGTCAGGCCACACAGTGGGCAGTCAGGTGAGTTTGAAGTAAACCTCAAGGTTTCAGTGCCAGTTGCGATGAGCAGGCTTTTAATGAACATATGGAAAAAAAAGTGGGAAATTCTGTATCACAGAATCACAGAATGGTTTGGGTTGGAAGGGACCTGAAAGATCATCTAGTTCCAACCCCCTGTCATGGACGGGAACACCCTCCACTAGACCAGGCTGTCCAAAGCCCCATCCAACCTGGCCTTGAACACTGCCAGGGAGGGCGCAGCCGCAGCTTCTCTGGGCAACGTGTTCCAGGGCCTCACCACCCTCCTCATAAAACATTTTTTCCTTATATCCAGTCTAAATCTACTCTCTTTCATTATAAAACCATTACCACTCATCCTAGCACTACACTCCCTGATAAATAGCTCCTCCCTATCTTTCCTGCAGGCCCCCTTTAAGTACTGGAAGGCTGCTATGAGGTCACAGAATCACAGAATCAGAGAAGGGTAGGGGTTGGAAGGGACCTCTGGAGATCATCTAGTCCAACCCCCCTGCCAGGGCAGGATCACCTATAGCATGTTGCACAGGATTGTGTTCAGGCAGGTTTTGAGTATCTCCAGAGAAGGAGACTCCACAGCCTCTCTGGGCAGCCTGTGCCAGGGCTCAGGCTCTCCACCCTCAAAGTGGAGAAGTTTTTCCTCATATTCAGATGGAACTTCCTGTGTTCCAGTTCGTGCCTGCTGTCTGTTGTCCTGTCACTGGGCACCACTGAGAAGAGTCTGGCCCCACCCTCTAGACATCCACTCTTTAGATATTTGTAAGTATTGATCAGATGCCATCTCAGCCTTTTCCAGGCTAAACAGACCCAGCTCTCTCAGCCTTTCCTCATGCAAGACATACTCCAGCCCCCTAATCATCTTTGTAGTTCTCCGCTGGGCTCTCTTGGGTAGTTCCCAGTCTTTCATGAACTGGGGAGCCCAGAACTGGACACAAGTCTCCCTGGAGCCTTCTCTTCTCCAGGCTGAACAAGCCCAACTCTCTCAGCCTGTCCTCGCAGGAGAGGTGCTCCAGCTTTCTGATCACCTTTGTGGCCCTCCTCTGGACTTGCTCCAGCAGCTCCATGTCCTTCTTATGTTGGGGATCCCAGAGCTGGATGCAGCACTCCAGCTGGGGTCTCACAAGAGCAGAGTAGGGGGGCAGAATCATCTTCCCTGACCTGTTGGTCATAGAATTGCTAAGGTTGGAAAGGACTTCTGAGATCATCAAGTCCAACCGTCAACCTAACACCACCATGCCTACTAGGTCATGTCCTGGAGTGCCACATCTACATGTTTTTTGAATGTCTCCAGGGACGGCGATTCAACCACCTCTCTGGGCAGTCCATTCTAATGCCTCACTACTCTTTCTGTGAAGAAGTTTTTCCTAATATTCAACCTAAACCTCCCCTGGCGCAACTTGAAACCATTCCCTCTTGTCCTGTCGCTTGCTACTTGGGAGAAGAGACCGACACCCTCTTCACTACAACTTCCTTTTAGGTAGTTGTAGAGAGCGATCAGGTCACCCCTCAGCCTCCTCTTCTTCAGACTAAACAACCCCAGGTCCCTCAGTCACTCCCCATAAGATTTCTTTTCCAGTCCCTTCACCAGCTTTGTTGCCCTTCTCTGGACACGCTCCAGCAGCTCAATGTCCTTCTTGTATTGATGGGCCCAAAACTGGACACAGTACTTGAGGTGAGGCCTCACCAGAGTCAAGTACAGGGGGACAATCACTCCCCTACTCCTGCTGGCCACGTCATTCCTGATGCAGGCCAGGATGCTGTTGGCTTTCTTGGCCACCTGGGCACACTGCTGGCTCATGTTGAGTCGGCTGTCAACCAGTACCCCCAGGTCCTTCTCTGCCAGGCAGCTCTCCAGCCACTCTGTCCCAAGCCGTAGCGCTGCCTGGGGTTGTCATGACCAAAGTGCAGGACCCGGCACTTGGCCTTGTTAAACCTCATAGAGTTGGCCTCTACCCAACTTCTTCTGATGCAGCCCAGGACATGGTTGGCTTTCTGCAAGTACATGTTGTTGGCTTGTGTTGAGCTTCTCGTCCACTGACGCCCCCAAGTCCTTCTCCTCAGAACTGCTCTCAGTTCATTCTTTGCCCAGCCTGTAGTTGTGCTTGGAATTGCCCTGACCCATGTGCAGGACCTTGCACTTGGCCTTGTTGAACTTCATATGAAGTTTGCACAGTTTCTCACACTTCTAGTCAAACCTTTTCTATGCTGTCTAAAACTCATCTAATGCCCAGGCAGTAGTCCAGTCCATTCCTTTCCAGGGCTGATCTAGCCCTGTGAGTGCCTCTTTCCACTAGGATCTACCTTAACTTGCCTTCTTTGGGCAGGTGAGTCCTGTCCTGTCAGTGACATATCTATTGTGGGCCAGATTCTGTATAATCATAGAATCTTTAAGGTCGGAAAAGACCTCTAAGATCATGAAGTCCAACCGTCAATGCAACACCACCATGTCTACTAGACATGTCCCAGAGTGCCACGTCTACACGTTTTTTGAACACCTCCAGGGATGGTTCCTCCACCACCTCCCTGGGCAGCCTGTTCCAATGCCTGACCACCCTGTCAGTGAAGAAATTTTTCCTAACATCCAATCTAAACCTCCCCCGGAGCAATTTTTCCTCTTGTCCTATCGCTTGTTGCTTGGGAGAAGAGACCAACACCCACCTGGCTCCAACCTCCTTTCAGGGAGTTGTAGAGAGCGATAAGGTCTGCCCTCAGCCTCCTCTTCTCCAGGCTGAGCAACCCCAGTTCCCTCAGCCGCTCCCCATAAGACTTGTACTCCAGACCCTTCCCCAGCTTTGTTGGCCTTCCCTGGGCACGCTCCAGCACCTCAATGTCCTTCTTGTAGTGAGGGGCCCAAAACTGGACACAGCACTTGAGGTGCGGCCTCACCAGTGCCGAGTACAGGGGGACGATCACCTCCCTACTCCTGCTGGCCACACTATTCATGATACAAGCCAGGATGCCATTGGCCTTCTTGGCCACCTGGGCACACTGCCGGCTCATTTAGTCAGGAATGTACCTGCTTTTCTCTGAAGAGCCCTCCAGGTGACTGAAATCATCCAGAGGTGCCACCTTTCTCATGTATTACTTGAACACAGGACAAAAAACAAGTGGAGGCAATGATTTAAATCTATTCTTATTCACAGCCAAGTCCCCTAACCATGCTGAAAAGGCCTCTTTTTCAGTTGCATACCTGCCAAAACAGTGGCCAAGCTTCAAGAGAAGAGGTAAAAATAATATGCATGCAGTACAAGCTCTTCATCAACAGAAGAGGCAGATGCCTAACAAGGGGCTGGACCACCCTCTTGAGCTCCCGGATTTCCCTGCACAGATAGTAGCAGGGACGTGCCAGGCACATCTCTCTGCCAGCTTCCACTTCTCCGTTTTGACAGATCGGAGAATCTAGGCAATTCTGTTCAGACAGATTAGGTGTTTCCTCACCCTCCCCTCCAAGCAATGCCTATATGAGGTTGCCAGGATTATCACCCTGTTCAGGTTATTCTGCTAAATACATTATCATGACCTTACAACAGCTTTGGTTCAATTTGAATATCAAGAAGTCTCAACACTATTGTGCCTGAGGGTGACAGAAGCTTGTATTTATCAAAACAAGCTTCTATTTTCAAACATGGGCACTAAAAGTAACTGCTTGAGTTTTATTCCGTAGCGTTTCAAGTTTTTCACCGAACTGAACAAGAAGGTAGTGTAAACCACAAGGGAAGTTATTTTTATATTAAGAGCAACTACTTCCCTGAACAAGTTTTCAAAAGTGATTCAAAATCACTAGTAAAGAGCATGTCCAAAAATAGTTGCCTGTTACTGATCCTCTGTGCTCTGCAGATGGGAGGCTGACGGGGAAAGCGTCCCCCTGCATGGGTACGGTGCTGTCTCAGGCAAACGGGCGCAGAGCAAAGGGAACCACAGCCAGCTTTGAATCTGCGCTGCATGAATATCCATCACTTCTTCAAATCCCCAAATCTGCTTGGAGGTTTGCCCTCGATTTCAGCAGGAGCAGGATCATGCTCTCCGAGGGCACCTGAGAGCTGCCCGTACAAAGTGAGCGCATTCATGAGGGGAGCCCTGTCACTCCTATTCACTGCCCCTGCACTAAACCCCAGGGAAGTTGTTTCTGGGTCAGTGTCTTGCGCAGTTGTTCCCAAGTCCCGGTCAGGAGCACGGAGGGGACAGACTCAAGACTTGCTGAATGTTTTCTGATTCCCCTCCTTTTGCATGCTGGTTAAAGAGTGTAGGGTTTTTACCCCTCAACGCAGCCTTCTGGGCGCTATTGACGGGCGCTCCCCTCTATAAATCACGCACATCTTTCACTTTTTCTGTTCAAAACACAAGCAGCACGTGAAAAAGACAGTGTCTCTTTTTGCCTGACCCAAAAGGAGCTCTGCGGGAAGAGCAGCATCAGGCCCACGCTGCTCGCTTCTTCACGCGGGCAGAATGAACGTCAAAAAGCAGTTTTCTTCCAAGCTAACCACACGCAAAAGCAGGGCTGCTTTGGCTGGCTGGAAACAACAGGTATAAATAACCTCCTGCGCCCTACAAAGCAAGAGCCTGGAAAGGCTCCTTGGGTTGTTTTCTGCACATCAGCCTATGAGCTCGGAGTGTTTAATGCTCTGTTGATGCCACAGGAGCCGATAGAAGCAGGGACAGATTACACCGAGAAGGAGGTAAACAAGTTGTTTACAACTCAGCGGGGCTGCAGCGTATCCTCCTTACGTCGGCTGAAAGGCAGTAAGAGCGTTGGACACTGGGCTGCTGATGGGAAAGGATCCCTGGAGCTGCCAAGCTCTGGCTCCAGAAATGTCTGCGGGGCTTCAATAACAGGAAATCACGTGCGCTGTCATTATCAGCTGCTGAGCGAGACAGATGCACCCAGATCAATATCAGTGTCCGATATCAAAGAGCTATTGTGACGGTACCAGGCGTTTTGAACTAAGGAGAACAACAAAACTATTTTAAATGACTAGGGCTGGCAAAAATCCCCTGCCTTTCTCTTTTCTGTTTTGTTTTTGTTTTTCCTTTCCGAGGCAGTAGATTCATCACCGTTAAAGGAACTGAAAGTCCTCTCTGCCCAAAGTAACTTTGATCATTATTGATTTAATTAAACTCTGTTTGCTTAAGGTTGCAGTGGGAAAGGGCTGCAAATCAGCAATCTTCCTGGTCTCTTGTAATAGCAGAGAGTATCTGTTCACTCAGCTTGGGAACCGGCATGTCCTTCAGCACCGCTGAAGCTGGAGTAAGCTTCCCTTATTATGCCACGTTTTATTCTGTCTAAAAATACAGTTTGGGAACAAAGCAAAACATCGCCAGGGCTCTTGTTCCAAGCAGGATTTGGGGAGTGGAGGGGTTCTGCATGTAGATAAGTGTGCTCCCTGCATTAACGTTTGAGCTGGGGGTGGGGGGTGGGTGGTCTTGAGCACACTATCGTTACACAGTACTGCTGATTTCTGCAATGGGCTTTCTGTTTCTTGTCATTCGTGTTGTCAAATAAAATACGTCTGTAAACAAGCAAGCCATTTTAGCTTTGTGCGATTTATACACTAAGAGATGAACTCTGTATTACGTGGAAACATCTCTCTCCTGATATTTAAGCCTCTTTTTTTTTTTTTTTTTTAAACAGCTGGTAGGTTAGGATATCTTTGAAGGATCTTTTTCTCTTGTGCCTTTAAAACCACTGCAAGCTGTTGCAAAGAATTCAGCAGTTTTCATGCCGGGGACGTTCAAAGGAAAGCCACAGGTAAAAGCAGGGACCTTATTTCACAGTCCAAACAGAGATACTTTTGTTATGCAAGGACAGCCCCTGCAGAAGAATTCCTGGGATGCTTTGGCCCCTCTGATTTCAGATAGGGAAGAATCTGTGACACATGAGAAATGCACCGAGGTGGATCACGCACTTCTTTCCATTGCTTCAGCCGGGTGACTGCTGTGGTATTGGTACTTCAGAAAAGAGCCAACAGCTAAAAGAGACACTTGCCTTCTGCCAGGTCTGCTGGTGACTCCTCTGTTTGCATTAGACACTCTAGCTTCTAATTGCATTGCTGTATGTTCGCGTGTGTGTGCGAACTGCTCACGTAATCTTGCATACCCTGATAAAAGCTGCGTATAAGGATGAGATGCTGCCGCCTGCATGCTACCCCTTACATACATTTCTCTTAAGTGCAAGCCAGGTGCTTGAAGGGAGATATAAGCAGATTTACAACAGGAAAAGGTGCAGCCTTCATTTATTCCGGGCTGGGGAACGGCACTGGAGCGAGGGGAGTTCGCAGGTTTCATTCCCTTCGGCTTTGTACCAGCAATCAGTGCATGAAGGACTGTCTGTTTTCAAGGCTGGGAACAGACTTGGAATGGTGGCAGGATCTGCAGCACGGACTTCTCTCATCCACAGCTGAACCCCTCCTCCCCTGCTTTTCAGAACTATGCCTTTGGCAATCACCCCGGCTCACCTGCCTTTAAAGCAGTCCTGCCTAATTTTCCAGTGCTGCTTCGGCCGATAATTGGCTCGGGGAAGGGCTGCTATCTGCCCTCCGGCCGAGAAGCCTCCCGCAAGGAAGGAGTTAAAGCGCCCTGTGCTCAGCCCTGCCCGCAGTTGTGCAGTGCCTCTCCCAGAGCCTCCCGCCCGCTCCGGGGGCCTGCCGGGGGCCTCTGGAGTACAACGCTTGTCTCCCGCGATAAGGCAGGCGAGTCCTTAATGCGATCCCTCAGATCCCCAGCGGGAGATCCAGAAATGCTGCGGAATAAACAAACGGGGGAAATAATGAATGGGAGCACAGCAGCAAGGCAACAAAACAGGGCAGCAGCCTGCGATCTGTAGTAAACAAGTGCACATGCGGATCTAGAACCGCCTCTCTCCTTGGGCTGGGAGCAGCAGCCGCCAAGAGCTTACAGCCCGCCCGAAATTCCTCCTCCTGCTTTGCTCCGAGCCGGGGCTGCGAGGTGCTCGCTCACGTGCTTTGAATGCATCAGTCTATTTTTACAACTGTCTGAGAGCCCTGGTTTCCTCTGGCAGATCCACCGCTAATACTATTACCCGGCAGAGGAGAAAAGAAACGAAGCTGCTAAAATAACTGTGCATCACCGAAATAGATGGAAAAGGCATTTTAGGTCATGCAATCCGTGCTCCGGCCAGCAAAGGTTGCTCCCTGCAGAAAACATCTGAGTGCTCTGTAGAGCAGCTTTATATTGATATATTAGACTCCCTGTTGATGATAGGTGTTTTCAGCCCAAATTTTGGTGCTGGGGTTTTTTTTTTGTTCATGAGAAACCTTGACCAAAGTCATAGTATAAACTGGCACAGCTTCGGAAGTAACTGTTTACCCCAGGCAAAACTTAGTCCCTTGTCCTTTTTCCCTTTTCTGACTGTTGCTGTAACATAAAATCTTACTCTCTGCAGTATAGAAACGTTCTACAAGGTCACTTGCACAAAATGTAATAAAGTAAGCTTATTGTTTCCCAGCAGATGATTATGTTTGAGTTTCTCTTTTCTCCTCTTTTTATTTAAACTGCTGTCTGGTTCACTTTGGTAGGGTTCAACTGGGGAAGTCACGCAAGTCCTGGCCGCGCTCTCATAACATTGGGTTTCGGACTGTTAACACGTGTTTCAGTCACTGAAGCAGATATTTCAGGGCTTCTCAGCCCGTCTTTAAATACTGTAACAAGCGATGGCCATCAAGTGACCCTAACATTCCCTGGGTGCTTAGGTAGTTACGTATATCCAGGATGACCTTCAGAGTGTATCCTACCCTTCCGACCACTTACTCTCTTAATTCTTCATATGGTAGGTTGGAGATTGGAAGGGAGCTGGCCAATCTGACCAAGGGGGAACCCTCTCCATGGTGCAGCATAGCTGGAACCCCCTCAACTGGCAAAGGAAAATTGGAGGGAGAGGTGGAAAATAACGGCTGAAATCCTGGGGTGGCCAAGAGTCCCTGCACCTCAGCTGAGACAATTTCATGGCTGCAGTTACACCTGCATACCAGATCTGAGAGCATTTCCATGTTTCTGAGCCAGAGAGTGCGCTCTGGCCGTACCCTAGCTCCTAACTCTGCACCAAAGCCAGATCTGCACACCAGCCTTCTCCAGCCTGCTCCTGTGTGCCCATGGTAATGACACCTTGCAGGCGAGGGCTGGCAGGGAATGGTGGCAGGTTCCCCATGGCATTTATCCACCCCCGCGGAGCACAGGAGTGCTAAGTCTGGATGTGAGCCTTTCCTGCTGTCCTTTCTGATCCAGTGGACAGGCAGACAGATTAGCTTAAATAATTGGCTCTTTAGAGCTGTGAGGTTTCAAAATGAAGCAGAGGAATAGTGCTTACAGACTCAGGAGCAGGTAGGAAGTAGTTTTAAGAAGCTACTTCTTATCAGCTCTCAGCTATTGGTTTCTGCCTCCCAGATGAGACAGTGTCTGACTGTGTCCTAATTTTGAAGTGATAAGATTGGGCCAAACATGTACTCCAAATGTGCAAAAGCCACTAAGAGAAAAGTCTGCAAAACTTTTTTTTTGCACAAGGGCTTGAAGCCTGTATCATCAGCAGAGGAGTGAGTTGTGAGGAGAGAGTAGGAACAGATTACAATAACACACCTCTGCATTTGAGATAAGGTGAATACCCTTTGTTGTTTGCTCTTTAACATTATAGTACCTGTGACAGGCAGCAGAACATTTCTGATTTATTCTGAGAGCAATGCTAAACATACTATGTAGATAGTATGCGAGAATGTTTACCTGTGTGATAAGTTTTGCAGTTTTGAAAAAATTATTTTTTTTAACTATAATTAGGTTTTCAAATGAGATAACCATGTTGGTGATATTTTGCTATGGAGGTGGAATATGAATTAAACATCTTTACAATTAGGTAAGGAACAATAGCCAACAGACTAAATTTAGATGGTAGTTTGTAGTATAACTATTGAGCACATAGAGAAGGTGGGAGGGGAACAACAACATTTCAGATGAATAAAGAAGAGAACCAGTAGAAGGTAGCGTGGGGGTCCAGAGGTCAAGGAGAAGGCTACGGTGAAACAACTACTGAAAGCAGTAAGGTGTTTGAATATGCAGGCGATTCCTTCAGCTGAAGACTTCTTGAGACACAAAGATATCGTTGAGGGCACTGGTACATGTACAAGACAGGAGCCAGGGTGGCCTGAACCCTGTTAGGAGATGAAGAGCAGAAAACTGAGACAGGAACTGTGAACAGCAAGGAGAAGTCAGGACAGCAGAGCATGTAGTGTAACAAGTGAGTTAGAAAAGGAGTTGAAGAGGGGGAAAGCAGTGACTGCAGGTCTGTGTTGAACTTCTCAGTGAGAAGTTACCAAGGCTCAACCAGAAAGAAAGAGAACTAAGAACACAAAGGCTGAAAAAGGCAAAGAAATTACAGAGGATGGAACAAGGCAATGGGAGTTAGCTACTGCTGTCGTAGATGGAATGACGAAATTGTATTAATATGGCGGAAAAAGAAGTGCAAAGACACTTCTAGTGGAGGAACCTATCTGGTGCTGAACTTTTCCCAGATGTGTTCAGTGGATCAGCATTTGCCAAAAGAGGAAATTGAATATTGCTCGTATTTATTATAGATGTTGTTCTATATTTTGCTTTCATAAAAAAAAAAAGAAAGAATGGTATGGAGAAATGTATTTTTGTCTTTTACAGCCATTTTGCTTGTACTTACATACATACATACATTAAAAGTACGATTTTAGCCTTTTAAATTTCTGTTTGTAGCAGCGCTTTAATGCCTCACAGGGTCCTCCTAAGTAGCTACTATGTAATGGCTCTTTACAGGCATCTGCTCAAACTGTATCCAATTAAAAAAATTAATCTGGGAACAAACTGCTCCCAGTTTTAGCGGGCTGGCAGGTATGAATTCCACTTTCATAAAAGGCTTATTCCTCTTCTCAGTTCTGTTTATTGCTATCAGGCTGGGAAAACTGTATCATGTAACATTTAATTCATACAGCCTTTAAATTTAACTAACGTTGTCATCTGCAAATAGCATTAGAACAACATCGAATCAGTACAGAAAGGAAGACAAAACAGCTCAGAAACCTAAAATGTGGTGAGATACCTCATTACAAAATACTGCCAAGAGTTTTTGGGAGTTAAGTGTGTCACATTTCATTGGTTTTGGGGATAAATCTTATTGATTTCTGCCAAGGTTAACAGACTTCTTGTTTTCAGTAAACACAAAGCAAATACAAAATCTCTGTCCGTGGTGATACCTTCCACCTCATGAGATCTGGAAAACAGCTTATAAGCCTCCTCCACTAGAGACCTCTTCAGCATGAGCACTATTAGCATTGGTGTGGAATGGTGCAAGGCGTGGAGCTCTAACAACGGCATTATGGCAGAATTTTTGGCACCGGCTTGAACATTCACTCATAAATGTGCTATGGCAAATTTTTACACTCAAACCTCCCTTTCTGTTCGGGAGAGTAAACGCTGCCGGATGTGCAGCAGCAGCAGCAGCAGCAGCAGCAGCAGGGCATGCAAGTGTTAGAATTTGCGCTTGTAAAATTTATAGGGACCAACTGGTTTTGCAGGTGTACTGCCTAAGACTTGTGTGCACCCAGTTGCTGGAGCAGATGAAGTGTGAGCTGGGGGCTGGAACGCTGGTCGGGAACCGGGGAGCTGGTGCCCACCCTGGGGCTGGCGTGAGGGGCCTGCCTTGAGCAGGAGAGCACTTGGCTCCATCCATAAAACAGACCCTTATATGGTATCAAGTTTGGCACTCGAAGCGTAGGTATCTCTAAACACTGCACTTTCCTAAAAGGTTAGTCAGGAAAAATGTTCGCACTTAGAAAATGCAGACGTTTAAAATAGAAGCCTGATACAAGGTCTTTAGATAATGTAACTCATAATGTCGAGTCAGACACTTTTATTTTAATTGTCAGACATAATCTCCAGCTCTGTATTTACTATCCATCTGCTCAAAGAGCTGTACTTGCTACCAGATTTACTGGGGGAGAGAAGCGGGGAAGAACAGGAGTGGGAGAGGTGTTGGAAGGAAACAGGAGACCCTCCTGTGTCTGCTAGGACTGTAGCAACCCTTGTCGGGGAATGCGGTTTATTTTGAAAATCACAAGATGAAACTCTAAAGATGAGATCCTGTGCGGTCCCTAATTAATTATCCTTCATTTTTTAATGTTCTCAGAAGCATAGGTGAGTAAATGGATATGTACAATAATTGACACATTTCCACTTTTAATGGTGACTGCTATTAAGCATGATGCGTATTAATCATTGCTATAACAGTGTTCAGAAACAGTATTTCATTAACGTCACCAACCTGCTGGCGATTTTGTTTCCATTTCTGCTGTGCTTTCCTAGGAAATTTTACCCATCACACAATGGGTAAATCACTCACTGATTCCCCCTGTTGAAAGGAATTCGTGAGCATGGCTTGCTGTTATATATAGTTATAAAATACTTTATTGTTGATTCTTACAGCTGACAACATAATTTTAGTCCAAGTGTCAGTGCCAAATAAGCTGCATAGCACTGATAGCCTGCAGGTATCAGAATTAAAGAATTTGTGGTTAGGAACACGTTCTTTCACGAGTTATACCTTACGGTTTCTGATAAGCTGCGTATCAGAAGTCACATAGCACAAGAATGAAGAAGGCGGCAGAAGTACAATCATTTTAGACGCTTCTCTGCAGGACTGAACAGCTGAGGACACCAGCTATAACATACTAATTCTAATAGTTCTGCGTGAGAAAGAGCTGCTTTAAGATCTGTTGCATCCAAGGCTCCATGTGGAATAGAGCCGTGAATACACGGATCCAAATCCAGGATATACAACCCCTGCTGCGTGGAATGCTTTGTCACTTGAACCTCCGTAGGCTGCAGATCCAGTTTGGGGGTGGGCGGGGAGGAATATGTTATCTATTTACATTTTAAATAGATACCGAGCCACTGGGAAGCTGGGCATAATAACTCCTTTTGTAATCAGGCGAACGATTTTGTGGCAAAAGCTGTCCCACAGCCGCTCCGAGCCACCCCTCTCACTGCCCGTAGTGGCAAGGAGACAGAGTGGGTGCCCGGGCCCCCGCGCTCCCGGCCCTCCCTCCGTGTAAACACCGCGGGGTCGGAATGCCGCAGGAATTTGGGGTCGGGAGCCAGGCTCCGAGGGGAGCGTGAAGGAGCAGCTGCTTTGTGTGACGGGCTGTCATCCAGAGCTTACTTAGCTCATTTGAAGCCAGGGAACCTTCTAAGGCTACGGAGAGGCTCCCCGGGAAGCTCACCAGGCTCAGGAGCGTGGCTCGAGGGGAGCCGCCAGGCAGATCCTCCCGGGCGCTGGGAGCAGCCGTGGATGCCACACGCTCGCGAGCAGTACGATGCCGACGCATCTCGCCCTTGCCGTTGTGTGGGGAAAAGCAGACTCAAAACACATACGGCCTCTGTTCCTCCTCCGGAACGCAGCAATTCTCATGCAGAAGCACCGTGCGCTGCTAAACTCATGGTAATTTAATGTTTTAAAATTAATCTTAAAACCGTTGTAAGTGCATGGTGGGTGAAGTCCTGCTCCTTGAGTTACCGCTTAGTCGGACACAAGAGTCCGACCTAGGTTTGCATTTACACACCCATGGCCGAGGCAGCCATTGGTATTGACTGAGTTTCTTGTGACCATGTTTCGCTCAGAGCACATTAATATTCCCGCAGCTCCCGGCTCTGCTCTATGGACATCTCTGTGCTGATATCCACCAATAGATAAGAATTGAAAATAACTTTCTAGCTGGGTGCCCATGAGGACAAGTCAGAAAACCGGTCCATAAATCAAGTTAATACTTTCACCTTCTTTGCAGATTTATCTCATTTTAAGATATCCTGTACTGCACAGAGACTTCCTTAAATTGATCAGTGAGAACATCGTATTCCTATGGGACAGGACCAAGTGTCTCGTTGTTCCTTCGCTACCGGTCTGTGTCATTTTGTGAAAACGCAGCCTTAATTCTGAGTTTCCTGGAGCTCTGTCACATAATGTTCGTCACACATTGGAACTAAAGCCACGCACCTGCAAATCCTACTTAAAAGCAAGTGTTTTTGCCGAGGGAAAATACGAGGAAGCCTATGTGACACACAAGTTAACCTGAGAGAAACAAATTTGGCTAAACCGCACCAAACTGTCATCCTTTTGTTGCCAAACATATTTTGTGCCTGAAAGCAGGGCTAATTGTCAGGAGTCCCTGAGCGCAGGGAATAACTCTTTAAATAGCCACCCATCTTCACATCATTAGTTCCCTGTTCGGAAAACTGAAATGCCCTTTAATTATCCAGCTGTGGGAGCATATAAGATGGTACTAAATTTTGCCTAAGTACAGACTATTGCCAAAAAGGAAGCCAAAATACATAATTACGTTGGCATTAGCATTCTATAGCTGTGTGATATCAAACTGCACAAAGGCTGGAACATTCTGTGAAGGGCAATGCTGTCTGGGTAATGTAGCAGAAACACTTATCTAATAGCGTGCCCTCCCGTGCCCTCTGTCAGGGCGCCAGCACATTAGTCCTATTATCAGCCTGCAAATACTGGAGGCTTCCACATTGTGGCTGCTGCCAAAAGAAACAGTCTTCCCTGTTACAGGAGCAAATGTCTGTGCACATAAATGAAACTGAAGAGTAATTAGATTACAGGGTTTCCAACTGACCCCCCACCCCCCACCCCCCCCGGCAACAAAATATTTGGGCTTGCTAATTTACATTAATAAAGATCGCACTATTTTTACAGCATGTTTGGTTTAGTTCACAGGTCAGGCGTTTTCCATAATACATTCTAAACAGATTATTTCAGTCAAGTAAAGAAGAAGTGTCGAGGTGACCTCTCGTAAAATTATCTTTAAAAGCACTGTTTGTCTTCCCCCCTCCCCATTTATGTAATTTTTTTCACATGGGGTTGTTCTATCATAGGTTCAGGGTTTGTTTGTTTCTGTTTTACTCGACAATCTGAATGGAATAGGTAAAAAAATGAGAAACAGTAACAAATACCTGTCCAACCAACAAAAAAAAAAAGAAAAAAGAAAAAAAACCTGTCAGAAAGTTATTTAATGTATTTAACTCCTTCATTAGAAGCATATTGCAGTAGTCTGTCATCGTGTGACAGGCACATTTGAAACAATTTCATTTAATACAAGAAAGAGGGAACCGGATTTTTATATGGATTTTAAACCACACCAGCAAACAAACAACTCCTCCTTCCCCTAATTAAAAAAAATGTCCTGCTTTAATTATTTTTAATAAAACAAATGCCAGAATGCACTTTTCAGGAATAAATCTATCCATTTATTGATGAGTATTCTCATCAACACTGCAGAGTAGAAAACATCTGTTCATGTAGCTGAATTCATATTAGCTCGTATAAACAATCTATGTACTATTGAGCCCACCGTGTTAAAAATAAATCAGTCAGTGATCGAAGAAGGTAAGAGCTAAGGGAGGCTAATTTTGTATTTGGTTTGTATTTTGCGTTTCTAAAATTCCAAAGTGTCCTCCTGAAACCTGAAGTAATATTGATCCCTTCATTCTTTTGACTCAATTTAAATGATTCTTTATGATTTGAAAAATTTATAGGTGATGGAAAAGGAAACAAAATCCTGCAGTTTTACTCTTTTGGATTAAGCACTGCTATTTGTGTAGGGAGTTTCTGTCCTACAAACTATTCCTAGAACTGTTATCTGGAACTGCTCATGGGAAAAATCAATTCTGCTGCTGCTGCTGAAAAAAAGAAAAGCTGTCAGGTATCAATCTCTAAATTCCTGTCACTTGTCAGGGATCCTAGGGAGCACTCCATTTGGGGCAAGAAAGTTTCTTGGGTTATTTGATGGGTTTATTATAAAAGAACCAGAGATTCAGTGATTAATTTATTTACAATGGTGAATTCTGTTTCTGCAATTTTATGAAAAAAAAAATGCGTTCAAAAATAGTGTAGTATGACATTGCAACTTTTTATACATGTGGTTACGTTGTGAAATTAGAACTTTCATTTATATGATTCTGCGTGTCGTTATTGACAGTACAGTTACCGCTACTGCCTTGCACGCACAGGGCTTCAACCTGCTCCTGAAGTACCTGAGAAATATATTTCTGACTTTTTGCCCTAATCTGTTTTTATAGTGTGAACAAACCGTGGGTGTTGGAGAACACTCTCTCCTTCCTTTAAAATCAGCTTCCTTCTTTCAGTCACAGGGCAGACTAGTAAGACGTCAGAAACAAGTTAGCGATAGCTATCAGAGCTTGCTATAATCCAGTGGTCTGGAAAAGAAAAAATGCAGTGAATTACAGGTTAAGAGCAAACTCTTCTTTACCTGAGCAGCAGTGACTCTAGGGAAAGGAA